>JAXGGA010000177.1:0-298537 GCA_038373865.1 Uloborus plumipes
CATCATTAAATTGCTACATTATAGATTATGTTACAGACGCACGAGTCAAAATAAATAAAGTAGAATTGATCTTCCTTTTTATTGCTTAAAACCATCACTTTTGCTTGCACATTTACTAGGAATATACTGCTAATCTGCAATAATCTACCTTCACATTAAAATCTGCACACTGTAAGAAATTAACTGTTCTTTTGACAGTATAATACTGACAGCAGAGGTTCCAGTTTAAAACTGTAAAATACACAGTAATAAACTTTGAAATTAGCCATTTTACAGTTTATGACTGTAAAGCAGCGATTTTACAGCTTATTAGTGTAAAATTAGCAATTTTACAATCTATTACTGTAAGATTAGCAATTTTTACAGTTTGTTACTATAAAATTAGCTCTATTATACTGTAAAAACAACATCTATTTTTTTACAGTGCAATGCTTTACACATTTTCAGAACTATGTACTAACTTCTCACGTGATACACTGAAAATGGTATGCTGCAGCTGTGTGTATGAGTTTTTAAGAGTGCGTTGAGAAATAAATTTAGAGACCAATCCGCCCCATTTGCTAACATTTATTCATGTGTTAGCATATGAAGAAGGAAGAGGACGACCAACAGAGAGCCTTTGTAGTGCTTTTTAGTCGGTGCCGACGTCATATGTTGACCCATTATTGATCAAAATGCCAAGCCAATCAACTGTCTATAAGCACGCATCTATGTTTGCCGAAGATCGAAGCCACAAGTCTGAAGAATGTGGTTTAGTTAGGTGGGTCATATGACATTCTAATGGTTAGTTTTGGCTTTTTCTATCTTTTCTACTTTTGCTCTCAGCAAGCTTACTTAACCTCCCTGTAACTTAATAATTCACAGGTTTACTAAGAAGTAAAAAAAAAAAAAAACTACTTGTGTCAAAAATTTATAAAAGATGCATAGCGCCGATAATGCTGGTAAACAATGATGGTGTTAAATTAAATATTTAGAATACTCTTAGGGTAATTTATGACGTCAGATTTCGAATATCCAATCAGAATTGTTCCATCACCCACAGTTTTTGTGTAACTTGACACTGCAAAAAATAAATGTTGTTTTTACAGTATAATACAGCTAGTTATATAGTAATTTTACAGTAATAAAGTGTAAAATAACTAATTTTTGCATTTTAATATTGAGCATTTTAGTTATAAACTGGAACTTCTGCTTCCAGTATTATACTGTTATTTTTGCAGTATAATATAGCTAATTTTATGGTAATAAGCAGTAAAATTTCTAATTTTACTGTAATAAACTGCTAAACTGCTAGTTTTACAGTAATAAACTGTAAAATAGCTAGTTTTACAGTTTATTACTGTGCATTTTAGTTTTAAATTGAGACCCCTGCTTTTAGTATTATACTGTAAAAACAAGTTAATATTTTGCAGTGTAAGTTTTAAGTTATTTATTTTTGTCGTGTTATCCTACATCACGTTATGATAAAACTCATAATTAGAATTAAAATATTCTCATAAAATCACGAAATGTAGATGTAGATAGTTAGATTAACTGTTACTGCAGTGGATATATGGTGGTTCGTTTTTTCCAATGGCACCAATTTTCGTGATATACGACGCTACCTGAATTGAGTTATTTTTTGTTTTTATGTTTGAATGCAAACATAAAGTATTTGTAGATTTTTACTCTAAAAGTGATTGAGTATACTGTAATAGGATTGACTCTGTAGTAAATGTGCTCGCATTTTAACATCAAACAGATGAGACTTGGTCTGAGCTCTTTCGAAACTATTTCAAAATGAAGGGAAAATGTAAAAATTTGTAAATTTTTTAAAGATAAAACTTAGTTCAATATATATTGTGAGACAGCTATTTCTTTCCTAAAATTAAATTAAACTAATTTTATTAACTGGGTTTTACACAGTGCTGTTTTCTCCTATGCGAATGGGAAATCAATGGCAAAAATATTTTTTTTTATAAAAATGGATCTGTTACTCTACTTCCCCTTTATACTAAATTGGTCCTTTTCAAAGACTTCTTGTAAAAACTACTTATAACACTGTTGCTATATTTAATACCTAAAACGAGAATTTTCTTGTAGTATTGATATAAAGTTAAAAAGAACGCTACTTTGAACAGCCCCACATTATCCAAGAGACTAAATTCGTGCTGCTTAGCGCTATATATTTAAGAGAAATGCTCCTGATGCCAAATACATAAAGAAATAATCAATAGCTATGTTGTTGATCATTAATTTAGTATTAAACATGCACGTGAATACGCCCATTTCTTTCAAACTTCAGTCGAACGTTACAAAAAAAATCTGCTGGTAATGCAGAAAAACAATATATATATTTGAAAATTCAGCGCATTCATTTTACACTGAGATCAAATATTTTTCTCCATTTGACAAAAAGAAAGGTTTTTTTTGTACGCAAGTTTTTTTTGTAGAAAAATAGAAATTTTACCTTGCGTTTTGTTTTTTATTCTGTTTTTCGTACTAGGTGTTTTTTCCCTCCAGTTTCATTTATCAGCTTCTATGCTCAAGAAATTGATGATGAATTTAAAACATAAATATTCATATATTCTCTTGTTAACTTAATGATTTTTATTGCTTTGTTTTTTTTCTAAACTGAGCTTTTTATTATCCCGCGAACAGCAGACATTTCAGAATTACTACATTTATCTACAACCTATAAGATGTAGCCAACGTAAAAACTTTCATAGAAAAACACGACAAAGGTAAAATATATAGACGATGAAGACATTGTTTTTATTTATTTTTCTTTTATTTAAAACATTTTGGATTCTTTTAATTATCCCCCCCCCCACCTTCAAATTTCGCAAAAATATCGTTTGCTTTCCTCATTTTAACCAGATCAAATATAAAGTCAATAATTTTACAGTTTATTACTGTGCAATTCACAGTTTTAAACTGGACCCCTACTGTCAGTATTATACTGTAAAAACAACAGATTATTTTTCGCTGTGTACTTTTGCTCTCCGAAGTACCAAAATCAGTAAAGATACGTTAATTTCACTTGATAGTAACGTTTTACTAAATTTATGAAAGGGAAAAGGTTTGTTTTTTTTTTGTATTGCTCACATGAATAAATTTAAAATCTCTAAATTTATTTAATTCATTGTAATACTTATTTATATAACATAGTATAACATAGTGGACAGCATCTTCCACTACTGGTAAAAATCCAACGAAAATCGCCAATGAGCTCTGTGAGTATTTCTCTGCTTAATTTGTTTAAGCACTGTACTCTCAGAATCGACCCTACATTACGTTGATTCCTCTAGATAGCATGAATCTCAAAATCAAGCACTCACAAGATAAATTTATAATTAATTTTATACCGCCAATCCTCTCAATGCGACACAGGGAAAAGTTTATAATACCTAAACTATATTCCTATTTGAGTGCATATTTCAAGAGCTCTTTCTTATACTAAAAGCTATTCAATCCTATCTTGAGTAACAAATTTATAAGAATGTAGCTTAGATCTTTTGTCACAAATGGCGAAATAGAACGCCATTTTAAAGGGAAATTGTTTGCAATGTGGGAAATAATACTCTTTCAGTTACGTCTTATTTTCTTTCTAGTTGGCATTTGGCCATTATGACGGAAGTATATTTTTGGACATAAAATTTTTCATGGAGATTTGGAAAGGAAGACATATTCAGCTCTTAGTCCTATCTGAAAGTTTGCCAAGTATTGCTTGAGATATTAAGAAGGAGTTATTCCTACTAATAGGTCATTTTGTTAAAAATTTGAAAATATTTTAAAAATATTGCTGATATATACATAAAAAATATATGAATATATGTCAGGCACATTCACAGGTTACGTTGGATTTTTGACAAATTTGGCACAAAATTTTTGCAGGTCTAAACAAAGTCCAAGGAGGTCTAAGTTAAAATTTTGAATAGTAAAATTGCCTATTTCTGCACGTTGACGAGAAGCACTATTTTTGAGCAATGACAAATTGCTCTATTTTATTTCTTTTTGGACCTCAAACGTCGTGTAGTCTCTCTTTCAAATTGGAAGTCTGCTAACGTCTCCCCCACATTCTGCAGGGGGCCCATGCTGGACATGGTTGCACAACAAGACGGAGTCTGTAACAAGGTGCGTACCAAGCATGATATGATGGTGAAGGAGCCTCCCCCCCCCCACACACACTTATCGCAATTTGTCATTGCAAAAATTTTATTTGTATTCGAGGTGTCAAAACTGAAATTATTTTTTTTTCTTTCTATCTTTTTTTCTCTATTTCAAATTTATCTGATCCTAATTGTTGAATCTGCGTCACTTGACACAACTTTCATTTTAGAGGAAGGCAGGGCAAGGCAGTCAGTAATAAATAGATACCACAATCAATTTCTAATCTTAGACTTTTTAAAATAATTGTTTTAAATATGATTATTATCAGAAGTATTTGTTGCTCGAATTAACGTCGAACAAAAACAGTATAAAAATTTATTTGAATTTAGAATTAAAAAAAATAAATAAATAAGTAAATGAATGACAAAAGTAAATGAAATTATTTGTAATAATATATTTCTATATAATATTGTAAATTACGTCTCCTGTTAAAGCTAATGCGTATGTATTTGAAAAAGTAGTTCTGAAAATAAAGTAAACTGAAAAAAATTTCAAACTTTGAAAATACCTGTTGTTAGCTTTAACTGTTAAGCAAAAGTTCCTTCATTGAATTGATAGTTACTGCAAAGAAAAATTGCTGTTAAGAAACTAATACGGCATAATACAGATTTTCAACCGTTCAGGAAATATCAGAAGGGAATACGAAAAAATAGAAAAAAATGAAGAAGTTGCTGTTTAGTGAAATTACAAAAGAAAAAAAAACTTCGGGTTCACTTGTAGCTTGATCTTAAAAGTTTAAAAGCCGTTTTTTACAGAGTTGGTTTTGTGTTTATCTTTGTTCTAATTTTATTTACTTATTTTTTAAACTTAGCATTTCAGGATTATAGAGTTGAAAAAAATATTTTAAAAGGTTTTTTTTCAAGAGTTTAAATGATAAATACCAAGTTAAGTAGTATTTTATATTCTAACTAATAAATGATACAGATTTCTAGTTGTATATGAAGTGGAATAAGAAGAAAAATGTTAATTATTCATGTAAATAGAAATTTATGGAAAAAAAAAGATCAGTGGTTCAAATGATGTGCTTAGCCTGAACATCGTATTGCTACCAGCCACATTAAGGTATAAAACTTCTTAGAAAAGGACTTCTATGATTTGAAACTTCATAAGACTTATGTGAAAAAATATACATCTTAAACTTAGAGAGCGGAATAATTTAGAATGAATTTTTCTTTCGTAAGAAGAAAGAAAACCTCATTCTAAATTATTATTCTAAAAACCCTGTTTTGTTTTGTTCTCTTTCTTTGACTTTTTTTTGTCAGTTTTAAGGCTCTTTTCCCAAGTATTTTTTACAAAAAGCAAACATTATTTGTTTTAAGAAAAGGAATTCTAAGTTGTTAAAACATAACGAGCATAATATCCGAAAATTAATCACCTTGCAGTTTATGACGAGATATCTCGTTCATTTAACATGTATTCCTGGGACTGCCCAGCCGCAGGGCGGTTAAGCAGGTCTAGTATAGTTTCACTTTGATACATTTAGATTCTAGTCTGCTTTTTCTGCTTAGCCTTATTGGAATAAATACTTAAAAATGTGACTTTTAATCCTTATAATTAAAAATGTGATAATGGAATAGTTCTCGTGATTTTTCAATAAATATATGATGGGAAAAAGGCAAACTGAAGTAAACTCTTTTGTATATGATAATTTGGAAAACACGATTTTTTTTTTTTTTTTTTTGAAAACCTTACGGCTCCGACGAAAATACTATCACGCCTATTTCTAACACTTATAAAAATATTTCTTAACTGTTGATTCTTTCTGTTTGAATCAGGAAAGTGACCGTAATTGAATTATTTTGCTATACAGAAGAAAAGTCTTTTTCGTTTTAAGTTTTCCTCTTGAATTTCGGAGATGCTTTCAATCTTTCTGTTTGGACTTATAAACTATAATTGGAGGGGTTAGAATGAAAGCGGTATAAGTCAGAAATGTCGAAAATTGAGTTAAGCATTGATTTAGATACAACTTTAGTTCCTCTACTATGTGTATGACAACTGCACAAAAAATTACTAATATTAATTACCAGCTTAACTGAAATTGTTGTCGGTACGAATGACAGTGGCATATATCAGTTTCCATGCCGCTGATTGGACCAACAGCTAGAATTTTCTGCTAAGGGAGTATCACTCACTTATTACAGTCCTTTCATGTATTTCTCTTTCTTTCCGTAAACCCATCTTAAATTTTAGAATAAGAGTGGTGTATGTCAATTAAAGTTACTTTAAGATAAGTTTCAAGTTACATTTTCGAAATGTTCATGCGAAATAAAATGAAGTAAATATGTTTAAATATAAACCCTTCTCTTGAAGCTGAAATTTACGCAGTCCTGATTTTTTTTCGGTAGATTTTTTACAAAACCTTCAATCACTCGAAACTGTGTTAAAATGACTTAAGAACTATACAGGGTGTCCACTCCAATCGTGGACCAATAGCTAATTTCTAAACCGTTAGAGATAAGCATATAGTTTATTTAGGAAAAAATCTCCAAATTACGAAAGGAATTTTGGGTCTATTCAATGTTTTTCAAAAAATCAAATTTTGAAAGAGTTACGAAATTTAAATTTTCATACAGCCCCCCAGCCCTATCAATCATATTTAGTAAAACATTCTTGACACTGTAACGTTTAAAACTAAAAAAAAATCACTCTTCTACCACAAAAATTGACCGAGTTATGACGTTTTGAAAAATCAAGATTTTGCATTATTTCATGACGTCATCGAGCGATCGCTTAAGTCACCGTATGCGAAATCCTTCAAAATCTTGATTTTTCAAAACTTCATAACTCGGTCAATTTTTGTGGTAGAAGAGTGATTTTTTTTTAGTTTTAAACGTTACAGTGTCAAGAATGTTTTACTAAATATGATTGATGGGACTGGGGGGCTGTATAAAAACCTAAATTTCGTAACTCTTTCAAAATTTGATTTTTTGAAAAACATTGAATAGACCCAAAATTCCTTTCGTAATTTTGAGATTTTTTCCTAAATAAACTATATGCTTATCTCTAACGGTTTAGAAATTAGCTATTGGTCCACGATTGGAGTGGACACCCTGTATATACCTGACGTCAAACTTTTTTTTCTCTAGATTTTTGACCCCCTTCCGTCATAAAGTGTCACATTTCACTTTACCCTCCCCCCTTTATCACACGTCACGCTATTTTTCACTAACATATCCTTATGAAAATGCATTGTGTCACACGAGGGGAGGGGTCATTTTTCCCCCTCCGGTTTTGGTAAATCAATGTATTTACACATAAGTAGGTGTGGTCTCGTTATTTTTTAGTATAATTTGCTTGAGTACACAGCATTCGCCCCCTCCCCCCCAGTTTGAAATGACGGGCCTGGTCATTCCGTCCCCTCCTGTCACAAACTGTACGAATTTGCTGACCCCCCCTGCCCACTTAAGGCCTCAAAGTAACATTATTTATGGACAGCCCCTTACGCAGCTTTCATGTAAACCAGAATAATTATGGAAAAAAGATGACAAACCAACTTAAGATCAAATATATTACATAGCGAGCAAAAAAAAAAAAATCTTACAGAAGGAAAAAAAAATAGTTACCGTCAGCTGGGGTAACATTGGCCCAAATCTAAAGATTTGTAATAGTTTTACCAGCGATATGTCTTTTGACATTGATTATATTAATTTTCAATACATCTTACTGTGTAAACAAACCTTGTATCATTAAATTAAAACCATATTGAGACCTCTCAATCATTTTGCAATATTATACTGCATTTTTTTAATGTTTGGGCCAAAGTTGCCTTGAATTGGGGAAACTTTGTCCCATACTTTTAAACCATATAAAACCTGCGATTAGTATAGGTTGGGCTAAAGTTAGACAAGATAAAATTACCACCAGACACATTAGTGTGTTGTTTTGCCTGCTTTTAATTCAAAAACATCCATGAAATGGGTAGAAATAGGAATAAATGAAACAAACTTCATTTTAGGGAAAAATATTGTATTGTGCAAAAGTAAAAATCCAATTCAATTACAGGGAACCCATAGTCTGCAATTTTTATTAAATGTTGTTCGAAAACATGCTCTTCTTTATCACTAAAGATTCTTGCACGTCCCACATTTTTTGAATGAATCCCTTTAAGTTTGTTTTTTATTGTAGACCTAGGTATATTATACATGTTTTCTGCAGCTCTTTGGGTTAAGGCACCAGACTTAATAGCCTCTAAACACTCCTCTAACACTTCTGGTTTGTAATTGGCATAATTTCTGGTACCAAGAAGTTTTATCCGATTTCTCGGCATTTTTCCTGAAAAAAATCCAGTGTGCTTAAAATAAAAAGCTAAAAACTAGTGCTTAAAATAATAATAAAAATATTTTAAGTGATTTTGTTAAACAACTGCTTATAAAATAGGTACCAATCAAGTTTTATATCGAAAAAATTGTACCTTGGGGTAACTTTAGGACAGTCACCATCTTGGGCCAAAGTTACCCCAACTCTGGGCCAAAATTGTCATGAAATAATAAAATCGAATTATTTTGTAAATAACAAAGGTAACAGCATTATTACACCAAAAATACTTTAAACAATTGAATATATGATATCGTTATACACTTACCTGCAAGTAGCTCTTCAAGAATTAGCGTTCACAAGTAAAAGTTGAGAGACAACAAATTTTACCACTTTCTCAAAGTGAAGATGGAGCAGCACTAGAGTGAATATGAAATATAGAAATAACCTCCACTTCATGAACAGTAAAGCCAGTGGTGCTACCTATCCAGTAAGGCATTGTCTGGGCCGATAACTCATCATTATGATTACAATACGGGACAACAAAACTTTTTCTAACTTTGGGCCAATGTTACCCTCAAAGGGCCAATCTTACCCCAGCTGACGGTATCTGCCAACCAAGATAAATAATCATTATCTCTACTAAAGCACAACAAATCATATTCTTAATTATCTTAATAACAGACCCCAAATAGCTTGATTCTTCTACATAGTATAAAATTACTTCATTGATACAGTCATAATAATGATTCAGAGTTTGATAAGTAGCACATACATGTAGCTACGTGAAATAAAAGGATCTACTTTTTTATAAAACTGGTTCGTCCTTCTTTTACAACTGATCTTAGTACTTTAATGTTTCTTGTAAGTTTATTATGTCATTAAAATGTACACAATGTTTTGAAAGAACAAAGTAAATGCAGTTGTGTTTTTATGGTTGTAACTTAATTTTGAGATAGAGGTTTTTTTTAGGAAGATAAAACTTATTCGCAAAGAACTGCATTTTAGGAGCTCTTAAAGAAAGGGCAAAATGTTATCTAAACAAAATTACTTTTTAAAAAAAAACAAGTTTAGTCTCTAAAACTTTAATATGGCTTTAATGCTGAAAATTTAATATTTAAACACACGTAATATTATACTGACGATTGAAACTATCAAAAAAGCATTTAAAAGTAATATTAATTAATACAACTGCTTGTTAATTTTGAAAATGCGTATCCATTAACAGGTTTTGAAAGGCAACTAACTACAGCTGACATTATTATGGTCATAAAAATGTCAATATCATTCAAACTTCATTTACTCAGTTGAATTTAAGGGAATTCGGACTAACTAATTTTGAATTTGTTATTAAAAGAAAATAACATTGATGGAAAATGAATGTTTGTGAATTTTCTATTGTCTTCATTAGTTAGCTGACATTACGTGATAGATTAGTATTAAAATCATTAAATTTATTAACTACCTTGTAATTAACTAATTGTAAAGTCTCTTAATTTTTACATATTAATCGACTAGCTGACCCGGCCACGCGTTGCTGTGACTAAGGTATGATTTAGTTAAAAATTTTATATACTGAGCGAACTACCGTACTACCTACGGTTATAAATGTGCAAATTGTCGTCCAAGAATACATTTGTATTTACTAAGGAAAAAAAATTTAAAAAATAAAAAGTAAGCTATAATAGTAATAATTTGAAAACTTATGAATGCAGAGAGGTACGTTTAGAAAATACAGTTGTGAGCAAAATCACTCTAAATTTTAATATTACACAGGTAAAAGTTCACAAATTACAGTAAAACCTTTTTTTATTACAATACAATTGAAATACAAAATCACAAAAAAATGAATATTGTATAACTTAAAAACCCGAAAAGGTACGATATTTACGAAGAGTCGAATTTTGAATCGCAAACTATGTGGTGTATATTTATGTTACAAAGCAATGTGACGGTAAAAATTGTGTGTATAGAAATAATTTTAATCTTCGCACCATAAAACAGTACATTTTACCTCCTAAGAATTTGTTTTTTGAATAGTAAATACCAAATGTATTGTTGAACGATAATTTGCAAATTTATTGCTGCAGATGGATACGCTTAGCAAATACAATTCTGAACTAAATCACTAAAAATTTAAATATTACATAGGTAAAAGATCACATAATGCAGTGAGCCTTTCTTTGTCTAAATACGCCTGACATAAAAATCACTAAACACTATGAATATTTTATAACTCAAAGCTCGAAAAAGATATGATATTTTTCACTAAAATAATTTTCCTAAAAAAATATTTGTACCTAAACATGAGTGAAAAATATTTTTAAAACATACAAAATAGCATTTAAGTATGTAAACTGCTTTAAAAAATTGAATTAAGTAAAGGAGAAGTAAGCAAATAATACTTTTCCGAATATTGGTTTAATAATACTTACACGCACAATTTAAATTAAGACAATCGGGACGAATATGCCAGAAACCGATTCGACATCCTTGATCGTTACCACTATTGCTTTTTGCTTCCGAAGCAACTGACAACCCAGCAGCAGATTTTATCTTATAGAAGCCAAGAATACAGAAAAGCTGGTAGCTAAATAGATAATTTGCAATAAAAATTTATTGCGGTCCTAAATTGAGCTAAAAACTATCCTATCATTTAAGTTGAACCAAATTGAAACTGCGTGCAAAATTTGGTTACAATCGGTTCAGTAGCTGAGGAGTCCATTGGCCACAAACACAGGGACACGTAATTTTTATATATTACTAGCTAACCCGGCGAACTCTGTTCCGCCTTAAAGGCAATAAATAAGCAAATTTTTGAATTTTTTTTTAATTAGAAAATACAGAAAAAAATTAAGTACCTACAATAATCATTCATTATTGTTTCTGTATTTTAGTACATAGGTTGCTCTTCACTTAAGTATACCTGTGATACACAACATTTTTTGTTTTATTATCAGGCGCAAAAACAAACAACGCAGATGGTCTGCCGACCCGTGAACATGCCACATATAATTAATTGACCATGGGAAATACAGTGATATTCTAGATTCAAACCACAAATTTTTAAGGATTGGTCTTGTGATTTGTTGATGGTCATGACAAATGCAAAACGGATCGGAACTAACACGACTTTCTTTTATATATATATTATATATAGATTTGCATCACAAAAACGTAGAATAACACTTAATACACCGGTAACTCACATATATTTTACTACGCTCCAGAAGCTGTCAGAACATTATGCTTTATGTCGCTCGGCGACAGAGGCTCAAAAAAGGCTTAGTTAAAAAGATAATTTTTTCGAACTGCTTATCAACTGACTGCTCCATCCATAAATCCATCCAAACAAACTTTTGTATATACAGGGTGTCCACTCCAATCCTGGACCAATAGCTAATTTCTAAATAGTTAGAGATAAGCATATAGTTTATTTAGGAAAAAATCTCCAAATTATGAAAGGAATTTTGGATCTATTCAATGTTTTTCAAAAAATCAAATTTTGAAAAAGTTACGAAATTTAAATTTTTATACAGCCCCCCAGTCCTATCAATCATATTTAGTAAAACATTCTTGACACTGTAACATTTAAAACTAAAAAAAAATCACTCTTCTACCACAAAAATTGACCGAGTTATGACGTTTTGAAAAATCAAGATTTTGAAGGATTTCGCATACGGTCCCTTAAGTGATCTCTCGATGACGTCATGAAACAATGCAAAATCTTGATTTTTCAAAACGTCATAACTCGGTCAATTTTTGTGGTAGAAGAGTGATTTTTTTTAGTTTTAAACGTTACAGTGTCAAGAATGTTTTACTAAATAGGATTGATAGGACTGGGGGGCTGTATAAAAATTTAAATTTCGTAACTCTTTCAAAATTTGATTTTTTGAAAAACATTGAATAGACCCAAAATTCCTTTCATAATTTTGAGATTTTTTCCTAAATAAACGATATGCTTATCTCTAACGGTTTAGAAATTAGCTATTGGTCCACGATTGGAGTGGACACCCTGTATAATAGTAGTAAGAAGAACAACCTCTTTAACTGCAGTCTAGGAGCTATCCCACCAAGCGCTTTCCACCTCTCAGCCTCAGAGGCGTAAAAATTCTTAACTGACAATCGTTTCTGACAGCTTATCACATATAAGTTTCAAGGGAAGTAACGCGTTTGTTTACAATTAACTTCACAAAAAAGTTGAATAACACTCAACTCACATCTAACTTATAACCTGTTTACTCCGCTCCGGAAGCTGCCAGAACGTGTGCTTTATGTCGCTCAGCCATGGAGGTGTCAAAAAAGGCTTAGTAAAAAGACTTTTACTTTTTAAAAGGATTTTTTCTATTTATGTAACTGACACACATAAATTATAGCCTATGTCCGTTTCCTGGCTCAAAGCTACCTATCCACCAATTTTTAGCCATATCGGTACAGCCGTTCTTGAGTTATAAGTAGTGTAACTAACACGACTTTCTTTTATATATATAGATAAGCTTTTATAGACTTTTAACGTGAAATACACTTAGAATTCATATTAGCTGATAAGTAACAAATGCTAATGAGTTTTAACATACATGTACCTATGAAGTACGTATTTTACAGCACACATTGTTTGACAAATGCTTGAAATTAACTTTAAAAGACATTTGTCTGTAATTATATAGAAAAGATACGTGTAATCATTAATAAATTGCCAACTGTAGCGTCTGTCTGTAACAGTTTCGATAACTCAAAGCCTTATTTATAACTCGAATATTCCCTTATCTCGAAGTTTTCATTGGGTTCCAGCTCTTGACAAGGTTGTGGAAACTTCTTATAACTTGAAATACCAATAGCTCAAAGCTTTAGCATTTGGGATTTTGAGTTATTGAGACTCGACTGCTTATACTGTTGTTTTTACAGTATAATACTGGCAGTCAAGGTTCCAATTTAAAACTGTAAAATGCACAGTAATAAACTGTAAAACTAGCAATTTTGCAGTTTCATGCTGTATAGTTAGCAATTTTACAGTTTATTGCCGTAAAATTTAGCGGTTTATACTGTAAAAACAACAATAAAATACTGGCATCAGAGGCTCAAAGTTTAAAACTACAACAATGCACGGTAATAAACTGTTAAATTAGCAATTTTACAGTTTATTACTGTAAAAATAGCAATGTTACAGTTTAGTACTGTAAAAGTAGCAGTTTTACAGTTTATTACTGTAAAATTAGCTGTATTATACTGTAAAAACAACATTCATTTTTTACAGTGCACGTGCTGATTAAGAACACACGATTTGATGTGTATAAAACCAACACTAAAAGATATTTATTCGGAAATGAAATTTATTCATAAAATTTCTATTTTACGTTAAATATAACGAAGCACTTTAACGTGTGGGAAAATACAACGTTGAATTTGCACTAATTAGCTACTGGTTTCAGACAAGTGTTTCAGGCTTTCAAGGAACGCATTTTTCAAACCAAAAAGTAAGAACTGTTGGATGTAAAATCATCACAGAAATTTTTTTTAGGATGACTTTACATTCAAGGGCTCAGTTTTTTTTTTTGTATTAAAACGGGTTCCTTTAAGCCCCAAAACATTTATTTGCAATCGGTAGCCAATTTATGCAATTTTAACGTTAGGTTTTCTTTTATTACTTTGTGCATAAGGGTGTTGACTTCATACTCAAGTGAACTATTAAATTATATTATTTTTCTTCATTTTGTTCAATGCTATATGTATAAATTTTATTTAAAATGGATTAGATGAAAGTACTTTTGGCTAAATTTTTGAGATGTATCTTTAATTTTCCTTGCGTAAAGCATGATTGTAGAGGTGTTTAGAATATCTTTGATGGAGAGATATTGACTTCGCGTTATAGCATTTGAGCCATAAAAGTATTTAGAAACATATGTCAGTAAAATAATAATAATAATGATGATAATAGTGATGAGCAATCTGTTTTCTCGATTGGAAAACCACTTTTTGTTTTTATAAAGAAATGAATGTGTAAATAGGTTATTTCAAAAATGACTCTTATTTTTTTTTCTTAGCAGTATAAGCCCAGCTTATGACATAATCATGAAAGTTAACTTCACTAAATTTTTGAGGCGTAGTTTTGATTTTCACTGCGTTAAATACGACTGTAGATGCGTTTAAAAATTTCTGGAGGAGACATTTAATTGATAATGGCAGTTGAGCTGCAAAATAATCTTAAAATATGTTTAAAAAAATAATAATAGTGATAAACAATCTGCTCTCCCGATTAGCAAAAGACTTTTTTATATAAAGAAATAAAGTTTAAATCGATTATTTCAATAATGACGTTTTTCCCTCTTAACAGTATAAGCCCAGTTCGTGACATAATCGGGGAAGTTAACTTCACTAAATTTCTGAAGCGTACTTTCAATTTTTACTAAGTTAAATACGACTGTAGATGTTTTAAAAAAATTCTAGAGTAGACATTTAATTAGTAATAGCAGTTGAGACGCAAAATAATCTAAAAATGTTAGTAAAAACACAATATAGTGATAAGTAATCTATTTTCTCGATTAGCAAAAAAATTTTTCTCATAAAAAAATAAAAGAGTAAATAAATTATATCAAAAATGACTCTTTTTTTTATTTTTGGCAGTATAAGCCATGCTTATAACATAATCGTGAAAGAAAACTTCAGCAAATTTTTGAGGATGAGGCTTATTTTCGCTTTTCACTGCGTTAAACACAACTGTAAATGCGTTTAAAAATTTCTGTCTTACACATTGAATGGTAATAGCAGATGAGCCACAAACGAATCTAAAAATATGTTATTAAAAAAAAAAAGTGATAAGCAATCTGTTTTCTCGATTAGCAAAACGCTTTTCTCATAAAGGAAAAAAAAGAGTAAATAGATTATCTCAATAATGACTCCCATTTTTCTCTTTTGAGCAGTATAAGCCCAGCTTATGACATAATCGAGCCACTTGCGCTGATCTTAGTGGACAATAAGCCAGGTATTTTGCCGATCAGGAAGAAATAAAAAAAAAACCTTTCCCAACTGTTGATTTACTGCCTACTCTGCATGTAGAAAGGGAGTAGGTAGCGTAAATCTATAGGACGCCCTCTTTTGTCTCGGGACTAGTTTTCTATTGCTGGACACACTCTATTGATCTGAAAGCGAACTTTATTTCTTTCGCTCCCGTTAAGACAAGAATAACAGTCAGTTGATTAAGCATTTTTCTTTCGGAAATTTCCTTCAAGAAGCGTTTCATATTTTTTACGAAAGCGCGAGTTTTTTTCAGCGTCGGTTTTTTGTAAGGATGTGTTTCGAAGTTAAAAAGAAAATACTTCTAGGGAATATGTGGATGTTTTGAATTATTTACCTTGTTCGGATGAAAAAGTTTCTTCTCTGCTTTAGTTATTTTTTGTTGTTTTGAGAAAATATTGTACGTGCAGTTTAATATGAATTGTAATCTTATTAGTTAAATAAGCTAATTAACATTTATTAGTTTCTTTAAATATGTTTTTTATATGATGAGCATATTTTCCCCTTGAAAACCACAAAAACAAAACCGTTCTTGCTATATAATCGTTAAGTGCATTATAGCAAAAAATGTACAAGTTTTAAAGATAAAATTAACTTATTGACATTGATAGAGAAAAAAACCGCATGTTTTTTTTCGGAGGGGAGGGGGGGGGGTATCAGAATAAGTCAAAAATCTTATTGCTTATTCAAAGAAATTTGTTCCATATTTTCCTTCTATTTAAAGAAAGCGTGAATGTTCATTAATTTTCACAACGGCTGAATTAGTATGATTGACCATTTTACTTTGCTAATGAGCATGCTTTTATTCCTTTATTTAATAAGGGAATGAGTTGAACTGTTGTAACTCTGAGTAAAGGATGCAGAAATTCTTGCGTCATTATAATAACAAGAAAACTGGAAAAGCATTCTGTCGTCTTTGCTTGAAGAAATGTGCCTCTGTTTCATATTTTCTTTTGACTACTTGTTGACTTCGTGCCTCTGCCTAAGCAGAAAAATATCGTTTGCATTATTGCCACGTTTTCTCGTTTTGCTGTTATTTTACCTTTTTATTGGAAATTTCAATATTTTTGAATGACGCAATCCAATTATTTGGAGGGGTTTTTTTTTGTTTTTTGTTTTTAATTTCTTTAAACGGCTTAATTTATTTAGTTGGCGGGTTATTTCATTTTAATGGAACTTTCACTGCTTTCAGTTAATAGCTTATTTTAATTATGTGGAAAATTATTTAAAATTTCAACGGTTTATAATGGCGTAATTTATGGCTGATATTTTAACAGGGCTAATGTTTACGTTACATTAATTATTATTTTGTAACATGTATAGTATTATTAACATAATATTAATGTCATGTTGATGAAAATTTACCTTGATTCATGATTTGTTTAATTAAATGCAAAATAAATTGATAAAACAGTGTAAGTTCTCGCCAAATAAGGACACGTATGTATAACTTAGATACAACGTATGAAACATACATGCAAATAATAGGTTTACCAGACGGTGTAGTAGTATACACGGTGCAGTAGACGGTGCCCATAGTATACTGTAGCCTAAGATTTTACTAACTTAAAAGCTCCAAGCAACCTAGCATACAGCGTGTCTAAGAAAGATTTTTACTATTCTAATCATTAATAACAGAAATACATAGATGAGTAACAACAGCAGTTTGCTGCAAAAGAATGAAAAAAATCGTATAATTGCTCCTGTTTTTTTTTTTTTTTTGTTTTGTTTTTTGACTGTGTACTTCAACATAGCTATACGTGAGCTTTCCGTTAGTAGTAAGAAAAATCTCGAGACTTAACTCGATTTCCCTCCAAGTGTTTTTAAATTTGCCATTCAACACAGTGAAGATTGCTAATTGTATCCTTTTCTTTAAAACTGAAGTGCTAAAAGAGAAATATTGAAGAAAAAATATTACGTTTCATCATTCGTTTGCAGTACACTGTATTGTGTTTTATACTTATTTGTATTTTTGTTGTTAATGTTTAGAATGGTAAAGAACTTCCTCTGACATGATGTATTACACATGTATTCTATCAAATAGAGGTCTGCGCAATAGTAACTAAAGCTTAACACGTAGACCATTCACAAGAAATTGGATTTTTCAACTTCAAAAAATTCAAGTGTCATATTATTCATTGCACTAGCTTAGATTTTACATAAAAAGTTAAATTTTAGTATCTCGAATTCAAGCTACGTTTGTCGCAATGACGAATTGCGATAGGCGTGTGAGAGGGCAATCGTGTGTGTGTGCTTCTGTGCCACCATGTGCCACATCGGCTCCCTACAGAGGCCGATAAACAGTTCTGGGTTGGTTGAGCACCGGGACGCGAGACGTTGTCAGAATGCTAATCTGAAAGAAGGACTATATGACATCTGAGGTCCAAAAACAAAACATATGACAATTTGCATGAATAAAAATCTGGGTTATGATCTTGACACCTGAACATCAACTTGCACACTGTAAAACATGAATGTTGTTTTTACAATATAACTAATTTTATACAAATAAACAAAATATTTCTTAATTTTACAGTAGTCAACTGTAAAATTTACTAACTTGACAGTACTAAACTGTAAAATTGCCAATTTGACAATTTATTACCGTGCAATTTACAGCTTTTAACTGGGACCTCTGCTGCCAGTATTATACTGTTGGTTTTACAGTATAATACAGCTAAATTTTACGGCAATAAATTGCAAAATTAAAAACTTTAAAGTAAGAAACTGTAAACTTGCTAGTTTTACAGTTTATTACTGTGCCTTTTACAGTTTTAAATTGGAACCTCGGCTACCAGTATTATACTGTAAAAACAACAGTTCATTTTTTGCTGTGCACAAAGGAGTGAAATAGTCAAATGAAACTAATGAACATATCATTACGACGAAAGAGCCATCCCAAAATTACTTATCTTTCACGTTTGTAATATTTTATTCAACACTGCTACTGTTAAGGGAGCAAAAGTACTTTCTCAAAAGTTTTGTACTGATTAATCCCGAGAGTCATAAAAAACCTCCAAGTGTCATAAAAAGTGAGCCACAACGAAGAGTAACTCTGTTTGAAAAGTGATATGTCTCTGGCGATCGTGAAGCGAGTGTTATCGCAAACTAGTTCTCGTATTCAGCCGCTCAGTTTCTTTCAAAATGCTCTTAAAAATCCTGATTTATTGGCCAGGCTGCGGCCTTTTCAGATATCATTTTAAAGATCTTATGCATTGATTTTTATATTTGTGTATTTATGTTACAAATGTGACTGAAGATGAGAAACTTGTTTTATTAAGTTAGATTTAGTGAGCCATTTTAATGATTCAATTAAGAGTACTTAAAAGCTTTACCTAATTTGAAATCAGGATTGGACAGTATCATTTGGATAGATAGCAGAATTAATTTCGTTGAGCACTTATGCAGCATATTGTGCCTTCAATGGGTGTTAAAAACATACAGTACTCTTTTTCGTACATTGGAGTCATTATTTTCAAAATGTTGTATCGTTGTATAATTTTAAATACACAGCCAGATCGATGAATGAAAGAACAAAAAATAAAAACATTGAGGTAATATGTAAAAAACAAATCCTACAACTTTTAGATTTTGATATTCTAATTATAAATGAATAACTTTTTAATACTACAATAGGGGTTTGATGATAACAATATTGTTTTGCAGCCTTAGACTTGATAATTTTTTAAATGATTCAATAACAATACCACATGATTGGAACTTTATAAAGCTGAATCTACAGACCGATGCCAAAATAATGAAATCATACTGAAGTACTGATGCACTTTTAAAACGTAAATCATTTTTGGCGCAGAATCAAAGTTAAAGATTTATAAAATTAGTAAACAACGTATCAAGTAATCAATGAAATTGCTGCTTACTATTTTCGTAGCGATACAAAAGTGTCATTGACTATATTACAAAGCAATCACAGTGTGCCTTTTAAATGAGCCTGACATTTTGAAGGTAAATTAGGACAGCACGGTTTGAGATAAAAATGAAACGTTTGCAGTATTTTCATTGGGAAATCAATCAATTTTGAAAAGTACTTTGAGCTAAAACAGTTCAAAATATCACAGCAAGAGGAAGCTGGCAGCCGAAAAGCTAAATAACAATATACTTTCAATATCCGCTCTTTGCTGTGTCTCGGAAGAAATAGCATCAAGCGCAATACACAGACATAATTTCCATGTTGATGAGGAAAAACCCACTAACTCTTGCAAACGTGGAAAATAACGTTCATGGCCGTCGAGAGCCAAGTCGGGTCCTTCGTTAGTTTGGTAACCGGGCCAAGCTTCAACCAGAAAAATTACAAAATTTATCCTACTCCGACTCCAAGGACGTGCCTCACAAGAGCCCCTACATTAAAAAATGAATATTGCTGGGAAGCTGGGAATAATTTTAAAAGCTTAGCTTTTTGTTCTTGAGATTGTGAACGATGTAATTCTTGATGAATATCATAATAAAACGGCACACAAATTTTTCAATGGTTATGTGCTGCAATCTGTTAATAATGACTTGAAACAATATCAAAGTAATAATTGAACACTATTATTTGGTTGAAATGTTCATCTTTGGAAAATTCACACACTTGTTGGACCGTCCCTAAAAGGGGACGCTAGGCATTAAGGGGTTACTAGATACACTGTATTTTGCACTCAGTGACGTTGATAAAATGCTGACGATTACGTTAAGTAGGTAGGCTGGTTATTGGCAGGTAAAGCTCGTTTAGTCCAAAAATAAAATTGTTCAGTGACCTATTGCCGCTAGTGAGCTTCCAATTACTTATTTCGTTTCAGAAATTAGTTATATAGTAATATATAAACCTAATATATATGTTATAAGTCCATAAAACAATTTTGCTCGTTTTAGACCGCTTTAAATACTGTTTTTGATATCTCAAAACAATAACTTTGAGCTAAATTCCTTAAACCAGGACGATTGCAATTTTGTTGGTCTGAACTTATTAAATCCATCAATAATATTTTTAATGAACTGTTGCCGCTGATTGGAAGTTCCAAGTAGTTATTTCGTGGCATAAATTAATCACGCAGTTATCTGTAAATCTGCTGCATCAGTGAAGTCTGTAATTTTTTTGCTATTTAAAAACAAGTGACTTTGCCTAAACAACGAAGACAGACTTTCAACGTTTTAATGAAATATTGATAGTTTAAAAATAAATCTCTTTGAGTAATACTTTTAACTTCTGTTCATACGTAATAGCAATTACTAAAGGATTTACTTTGCATTTTAATTCGCAAACCGTTGCAAACGATTAATCTCTTCAGTTTGAGGAAAAAAACGAAGATTTTTAGCTTGTTAGAGAAATTTAATTGGGAAGAAGTCTTAGCCCATCGCTTTAGAAAACTTTCGCTCTTTTTTTTCAGATTTTTGAAGAGTTTCTCAAGAGCTAGAGTTTCTCGTCGTAGCTCAACAGGAAAAAAGCATACTTTCCTAAATTCAGCTCGAGCTTCTTTTATGCTTTTTACTTTCTTCAGCTGTAAAAGAATATCTAGCTTTAAAGCAAAAGTAAAATCTACTTCATTTATGATTTAGAAAGCAAAATTTTGCATATGTTATGTTATCTTAAATATAATAGACGATTTCTTAAGTATTCCTCATATAAGCAATTATTTGGACGGGTTAGAAGGTTAGCTGCGTAAGTAAAAAATTTTGCAAATTGAGCTAAGCATGGATTTACTTTCTTCTTTATTACGCTCTAAAGTAGGGTATTTGCTCCAGTAGACGGCCACAATGACATAAACTCCTCATAAATAGCACATTTTTAATTCAAAATCAAATATGACGCATTCACACATTCATGTACCTATCCTCAATCATCAACCAGTGGCAGTTAAGTTTTGGGTACTTTTTTTGAATTAGTAAGAAGTTATTTCATTTTGAATGGTGTGCCCGTCATCCAAGATTGCGATTCTGCTTATTTTTCATCTAAGATGATTCTGTGGCCGACTACTGGAGCATTTACTAGTGTTGACAACAGCTTGGATTTTAACATATATATTTTTTTAATTTCTGAAATAAGTAGGTGATTCACTATCAGAAAGGTTCATTCTAAAGTTTTACCTTGTTTTTGTTGCTGTATTGATAGCTGAAAGTTCTAGGTTAGCCAAGATCAACAAAAGATCTCTTAAATGGCCGACTACTGGAACACTTACCCTATACTGATTGCAGAAAAAAAGGCTAAAATATATCGCGTACAGAAATTGTCCACTAACCGAAACTGCTGTTCTGATGAGAGTGGTGTAAGACCTTTTATGTGCCATTGATTACAATAGCAGCCAGATTTTTCTTTAAGGTGAAGTATCACCCGCTTATAACAGTCATTTCATGTATTTGATTTTCAGTAAATCCATCAAACATATACTATAATGATGATATACATCATTTAAAGTTATTTTAAACAAGTTACAAATAGCTTTTCATAAAAATTGATGCATAATAAACAATTGCCAATGTTTAAATATAAATTTTCCTCTTGAAATTTAACTTTCGCTGCCCTATTTTTTTCTTTATTTATTTACGAACCTTTCAACCTAATCGTTTATTTCGAAAACCAGTCAAAAGATGAAACTTCTAATTTCAAGAAAAGATTTGTTTCATTACATTAAATTATTTAGAAAGCGAATTGCAACACTTTTTATTGAAAGAAATATATATGAATATGCTTACACATCAGTTTAAAATAGTATAATTCTTATTGGAAAATTTTAAAATAAAGGTAAAAATGCTTTTTTGAACTTTTAGAGCTTGTCGCTTGACTGGTGTTTGAGCTAATCGATTCAATTACTCAAAACTGTGTTTGGATGACTTACGCTACTTTTACTCTAACCCCGACTATTATTTAACTTTTTATTGACTTATTCATTTTTTCTTATTGCCCTCTTTAGAAATCACGGAGAATAAACTTTTAAATGCAGAAGCAAAATAATAAACTTTATTTAAAATTCCTAAAAATGCATTATATTTAATGGCAGTTATCTATATTTATGATTTTTATTTCATAAAACTAATGTTTTAAATATTCATTTTGCCGTTTTTCATAAAAAGAATATTTTTTAAGTTATGAAAAGTTCATTACATTTCCCATTACTATCGTGAAATGATTTCTGAAATCTAACAGTCTTTTACGAATAGAAATTCTAGGAACATTTTTGGGATCGTTTCTACCCTTTATAAAGCAATAAAGAGAAAATATTTATTTATCGAAACATAATCACACTAATTAACACTTAAATACATAAACCCGAGTCTATTTCATTACAATCATGAGCATTTATAGTTTTATTTCATCAAAACTATTATTTCTAATCGTTTTTCCATTGTTAAGTGAAACATAATGGAACTTCATATTTTTTTAAATAAACGAAAGCAATGTTAAAATTGTCTGAATGTGGGGCAACGTAATGCAATTTTCGAAAGTAAAAAAGAAGCTAATAAATGCAGAATACCACGCTCGAATTACACCTCAACGTAGAATATGCGAGGGTGGAAATGCTATTATCTCTTCCACATTTCAGCAGGCAAATGAAGCACTTGGAAGCAAAGGGGTGTAAGTGCCAAAATCAACCATTTGGAAATGGCTAGTACGAATGGTGCACTGTAAAAATGAATTGTTGTTATTGCAGTATAATACTGAATGCAGAGGTTTCAGTTTAAAGCTGTTAAACTAGCTTTTTTTTCAGTTTAAAACTGTAAAACTAGCAATTTTACAATTTATTACTGTAAAATTAACAATTTTACAGCTTATTACCATAAAATTAGCTGTAGTATACTGTAAAAACAACAGTGTAATACTGGCAGCAGAGATTCCAGTTTTAAAAATGTAGAATGTACTGTAATAAACTGTAAAACTAGTAGTTTTACAGCTTTCTACTGCAAAATTGGCAACTTTTCTAGATTTTTACTTCAAAATTACTATAAAATTAGCTGTATTATATTGTAAAAACAACATATTTTTTACGGTATGCACCATATATACACATACATTAAAAATTAAAATATTATAAATCTGTCCAGATATATAATACAAAAATATTTTGATACTCCATTTCGTTTACTCAAATATTAAAGGGCACTTTTCCACCGCAAAGAGATTTTAAAGCATCCTAATACCGTATGACTGCATATTTCGAAGTTACAGTCACAGACAAGAGGAAATAGTTTTTCGTTCACTCCGTTCTTTTCTCCGCGTAGTTAGCTCTGACTTACGGTTACATAAACCGTAACGGCTGATGTGATGTATTCATAAATGCAAGCATAATTCCAGAGCATAAATGCAAGCGCGGCTGTCTCGCGTTTTGTAAACGTAGACAGAAAAAGGAGCATAAGGTGACAAGAAGATGTGAAGAGCTCCACGAACTGACAGTTTCAGATAAGCGAAATTTTCTGCAATTACCCAAGATACGGCGCTTGCATTACCCATGCCTCTGTGAATTATCGATCATTTTTACGGTATGATAAAAGCTGGCTGCTTGCCTCCTCTAAGATTGCTCCGCTGTTGCAGCTGAGGACATGCAACAAATGCGGAACATCAAAATGTCTTTCCCGTAATAAAATAAACTGAGCGACTCCTAACATCCAAGCAAGTTTACACATCGTTATTGCGAATATTTTTTTTTAATATTTCACAAAGTATAAGGGTGGGTTTCCCAAAGTGGGCTTACGTCTTTACTAAGTTATATATGCATGGTGTGGAAACAAAGAGACTACTTTTTTTCTGTCCCTTTAAGCTCGTAATAATAGGCAAGATAAAATTTCCAGAACTGCTATAGGAGGAGAATTACATATATCAAACTGTATGGAGATGGATCACATTTTCCGATGCCAATCGGATCGTCATAGTTCATAAATAGGCTATAATTTTTTGTATAAGGGTTAGTTTTTGGTTATGAACGTACAATTTATTCAGTTACTTGCATGGCGTGGAGCCGGTATAGGTAACTTTTTCTAATGCGAGTGGGCTCGCTATAATAGATAGGTAAATTTATTTCCAGAACTGATATAGAAAGCGAATTATATCTATGAAATCATGTGGATGTATGGAGACAGCATATGCTTTCCAATAAATTGCTACACTCAAAAAATATTTCACAATGCAATTTCTTGCATAAGGGTGCTTTTTCGAAGAGTGTATCGTGTTTATTAATTTAGGTGTATGGTGTGGAACCGGTATAAGCAGATAGCTTACTTTTTCAGTTGTGGACTCATTATACTAGACGTGCTACTTTTCCAGAAGGAAGGTCAGATGACTGAAAGTTCTTGCTCTGACAGTATTGTGCTCTGCCTGAGCACATTAAGGGAGGTTATGGTTTATATTCTCATTGGTGAACTGGGTATTCCTTTTTTGTATGTTGTCAATATTTCCTGTGTATTTCTCTTGAGGCAAGGCAATAGGTTTGAAATAGTCTGATATATGTGAAGCTGGTCCACTTTTGTCTAGTAATAGTTCTGATGCTAGAAGTAATATAGGAGGCGAATTACATATATCAAAAAGCGTTAATGTAAGAAAACAGGTAGCTTTTAGATACCAATGGGATCGTTATATTTTATAAATATTTCGTAATTTCTTGTAAAAGAGTTTTTGGAGGCAGGTTTACATTTTTATTTATTAATAAGCATGCCATGGAACCGGTATAGGCAGCTTTTCAATATTTTTGAACTCGAAATAGTTGGTGAACTGTTTTTTTCAAATCTGAAGTAGGGGGCGAATTACAAGTAACAAATCGCGTGGTTGTAGTGAGATGTTTGCCGATGACTATGAATTCCTTACATTTTATAAATGTTCTACAAAAAAATTTCTTGTATGAGGATTGTTTTTTCACAGCGGAGCTTAAATTTTTGTGGGGTTGTGCGCAGGGTATGGAACCGGCTTAACTAGACAGGCTTCTTTTTCCAATACGTTTGTCGTAGACAGGCCTCTAATGAAAGGTAAGGTAATTCCTCGAATCTAAGGACATAGGTTGTGTTTACAGATGCCTATGGAGTCGTTATATTTTATAATTCTATAAAGATTTCACAAAGAAAGCTTTTAAGTAAGGGTGTGCTTTTGGAGCTGGGACTTATTTCCGTTAAGTTGTTTTCATGGAATGGAACCAGTACAAGAAGACAAGCTCCTTTTTCCAATACATGTGGAATCGAAATATTAGGCGGGCTATTTTTTCCAGGATTGAAATATTAGTTGGGGTACAATTATCAAATCATATAGATGTAAGAAAAAAGTATACATTATCTGGCACTTGAATCGGTGATTGCAAAAACCACTTCAGTCAAAAGCCAATCAGGCTAGTAGTTACAAAGTTACGGGGTCTCCCTTCTGAACGTTGAGCGCAGAAATGACGTGAGTCCAGTGACTGATGTTGTTTATGCACACAACGTTAGAGCGAGCATGACAGGGCCGGACTGGACCCCTTAAAAGGGCGCAGACCTTGGAACTTCAGAGGGGCGCACGATATATTCATGAGCCCATTGTAGATGCATACAATGGGGGGGGGGGAGGACTATGTTGTCATTCAAGAAGATGTTCGAAATTTTATCTTACATTGTTCTTTTCGTAAGGTGAATAGTTAGGGAAGGTGTCTTTCATAAAAGATGTTTTTTTTTTTTAATTCAAGACTTAATGTGATTTTTATAGCAATATAAATGCATTTATTAACTCATAGAATTTTATGCATATTTAAAGAATACCCCAGCTTTAGTTGCGTCATACTTCAGAGCATTAAGGCTACAGTGGACAAATAAAATTGATTTTTTCCAATTATTGATTTATATGTCTAAAACTTTGTGTGCTTGTATTATTGTATATTTACTACATCTAAAAGCATAAAAAACACAAATTAGTGCAATAACAATGAATACTTTTTTTTCAAATTTCAAATTTGAATTTTTTTTTAACAAAATTTCAAAATGTTCCAGGCGTCACATTTTTTTTTCAAACTTTGAATTTCTACTTAATTTCCAATCATTGGGCATGATTGCATAAAACAATGCATTACATGCAATGTTTCATGAGATAGTTTATAAAAGATGGCTGAAAATAAAAATTTGCAGTTGAAAAAATCATATAAATTTTCATTTTCAGCCATCTTTTATAAACTATCACATAAAACATTGCATGTAATGCATTGTTTTATGCAATTATGCCTAATGATTGGAAATTACGTGGAAATTCAAAGTTTGAAAAAAAAAATTGTGACGCCTGGAACGTTTTGAAATTTTGTTAAAAAAATATTTAAATTTGAAATGTGAAAAAAAAAATATTCACTGTTTTTGCACTAATTTATGTTTTTTATGCTTTTAGATGTAGTAAATATACAATAATACAAGCACATAAAGTTTTAGACATATAAATCAATAACTGAAAAAAATCAATTTTATTTGTCCACTGTAGCCTTAAGAACAAAAAAATTTGCAGTACAAATAAATTTCATAGTATGACATAAACTGAGAATTATGGAAATTCAAACCCTAATACAATGACGTGGCAGTTGGCTATTTACAAATTATTAACATTTTTATTTAATGTTTTCTAACATTCAAAATAAAAAATAAACAATGAAATTGCATCAATGTATAGGATGGAAATACTAAAAAATTTTCAGCATTATTCACAGATCGAAATAGCAACGAAGTAATGAACAGGGCCGTCGACAGGTTTCATGGGCCCTGATGCAACTTTTTGTGGGTCCCCCTCCCTCAAACCTTTACTTAAACTTCCTACTATTATTTTCATATAAATAGCGTAATTTTTATCGAAGGATAAACTGAAATTTTATATGTTTAACTGAAAGTTTCCGTAATAAAAGACAAGAAAGAAAAGATTTGCGATTCTTTTTTTTAACGGAGTTTTCAACTTTTAGGGCCGAAGCTGCAACCAAAGATTCGGTAGCTGGTCGCAGCATAACATATACACGCCTTGAATTTTAGGAGTGCAGGCGGAGCCTTTGCCCCCCCCCCCTAGATTTTTCGTAAGAGAAAAATTCGCTCTTATTTTTCCGATAAATTGTAGATACAATTCATTCAACATTTTAAAAAACTTTTGTGTGTCTTTTTCGCAGATAAGTGATATAACAGCCCCCGCATTTTTCTCGTTTTTTAATAATCCCCGCTGTTTTCTTTTCTTTTGGATCGATCTAATAGCGGGATGGATATAAGAATGTTGCAATAACCTCTTTTTAAATGGGGTGTAAAGTAGACTAGTCCCAATTTCAGGGGGTCTCTGGGGGATTGTCCCCCGGGAGAAATTTTGAAAAATAGATACAAAATTCGGCATTTTGAAGCCTTATATGAAGTAATTAGACGGAAAAATATGAGAAAAAAGAGGCAAACAAAGACCCTCCAAAAGACTAGAAATAAGAGCAAGAGAGAAGAGAGAACGGAGAAAAAATACTATATCTGAAAAATTGCTGAAATATAGGTATATTTCACAAAGCTATTTTTGGAGAGAAAACTAACAATTTCATGTGATCTTATGGTTAAGAATCCTTTGACCCTAGTGATCGAACTTGAAATCTAATATGGGAAGAACTTTTTCCAAAAAAAAAAGAGTAAAAAGGCAAAGGGGGAAAAAAAGTCTTGCAAAACATACTCATTAAAAGTTATAAACACACAGTTAAAGCAAAAAATAGCAAACAATGGTATAAATTAAAATTGTAGCTAAAAATGATAACAAAAAACAACAACCAAAACATGAATTGTCTCTTTATTTTTTGCAGAAAGCGGCAGAAAAAAATCTGTAAAATTATTCCTTACTTTTGAAATTTAATGAATTATTGAAGACGTTTTGTAGTCACAAAAAATACATTTGAAAAATAATACATATGATCATTTAACCAAAATTCAATAATTTACAAGTTTTTTTGGTCCAGAAGATGAGTCATGTCTTAAATATTCGCTATTGATACCAATGATATAATGATCTTAAATTGACCCACAAAAGTTGTACATGAAATAAGTGTTCCACCAATTACTTTAATCTCTCTGCTCAATACTAAGAGGTCATTCGTTCTCACCGTTGTCACAGACGGCAAAAAAATGTCTTTTTTTGGGGGTGGGGGGTGGGGGGGAATTCTCAATTTAGCAAATAAAATTTCGAGTTTGTTCAAATAAAAAAATACAAGCATGCACACATCCCTACATCCCATAAAAAGAAACATTGGGCATCTTTCATTTATTTTGTTAATTGCAAGATTGCAATACTCAAACTTTTGCCGAATCGTCAGGTAAAATTTGGGATTTTTTTTGGAAACTCCTAGTGATTTCCTATCGGAGTACCTCTGACGCTTCTACGTAATACTTTGAAAGAATTTCAATGAAACCGATTTTTAAATAATAAATAACTCCTCTATCTGTCTTGCCCGTAACACGGCAGCCGAGAGCCAAGGCGAGCGGGCCCCTTGTCACTTCGGTCGCCAGGACATTTGCCCTCTAAGAATAGTGAAGTTTATACAACTGTTTCCGAACACACACACACGAAGAAAAATGCATGTGGTATCAATTTCAATTTATATTATTATTTTTTGTTAACAAAATATAATATCAAAATTCAAGCAAAACTTACCGGAAAGTTATGTTTGTGGACTCAACAGAGAACTTTTATGTACGCATAAAGATAAATACAAGTGTTCCTGGTGATATAAAATGTTACTGGTTATAGTAATCTGAAAAATAATCCCAGGAAATGAACCCGAAGACGGCTGGATCAAAAGTGATCGTCTATTTCCAGGACAATTGGCAAGTGATCAAAAGTTCTGCTTCCTTTTTAAAAGGTATGGGAATAGTAAGACGAGTTTTGTTGTTCAGTTGTCTGTGATAAATGACTGCAATAAAAAGTCTGTTTACGGAAATGTGGTAGCACAAACCTTGGATCACCATGACAAATTTACATAGCCGCCTGCTCTATAGGAACCTACTTGGGTCTATTCAGGGGGAACTACATCAAAGGTAATCAATTGACAGACCAGCAGGGATGTGGGATTATCACCCCTGGAACCTACACAGTGGTTCTGTGATTGACCTCCCACAAAGTTCTCGGAAGAGAGTTCATAAAGGGACAATAGCGGTTTCTTGCTGTAAGATAAAGCCGGCCGAATGTTACTTGCGCCTAGAGAGAAGAATAGCTTATGATGGTTTTATCAGTAGCAAAGCAAACATATATTAAAAAGAGCTGAAATTGACGATTTTTTTTAAGTTAAAATATCTTATCTAACATTTTTAAGGCATGAAAAATTACGAAAATTTTGAAAACACAGTTAAATAATTGTTTCTTAGCGCAGGAAAAAAAATGTGCGGTGATATTCGGAACGATAATACTAAATTTTGTGCCTCTTTAGCGTGGCAAAAGAAAAAGAAGTTTTAGTAACAATCTCCCATAGAAATATCCTAGCTGCTTTAATGAATATTTTTAAAACACATAAATCCTTGTTTCTTAACTTCGGAAAAACAAATCTGTCATAATACTCAGAACGATAAGGCTGAATTGAGCGCTCTTTAGCAAGGCTCCCACATGCGGTGTAAGAGTTGCACGACAGCTTACGGCTGGCCTGGGAGGGGGGGGGTCATATCACAAATGTGACAATTGCTAGGGGCCCCCACGACATAGGGGCCCTGAAAGGAATGTTCATCAATTGCTTACTGTAAGAGAAATAGACAAAAGGGCTCCATAATCCCTAAATCCACCACTGTACAACAATGGCTTCAAAAGGACAAAAAAAGGGCATATAATATTGCATTTATAATACATTTGATTTATCATATTAATATCCATTCTCGTGGGTTTTTTCAACATTTAAAACTATCTTCAGATACATCCATGGGCATTTCGAAAGTAGATTGTAGTTGCTACTTTTTGAAAGAAAATAGTTGCAGCAGTAGTTAACTACATTTTTAATGAAGTAATTGTAGTTAACTACAAAAAAAATCTGACTACTGATTGAGTGTAATTTAAAATGAAGCAATTTTTTTAAAATTTCAAATGTCTGCCTAAACATTAATTAGTTGATAGAGGGTGGAGAGTTGTAGGGACAAGATGGCCCATTACAATATCTAGTCCTGGGGTTCACGGATTGATGTGGGGGCCCTGATACTAAGTAAGCTCGCCTCCCCCAAAAGAGAACGGATATATCAGTCACAGACTCATAATAGAGAATAGAAATCAATGAAACAGTACACTGCATTGTGAGAAATGCCCTTAAATTTTCATTGGATAAGCAACTTCGCAATCTCGTCTTAATTAATTTTGGCTTTGAAAAAGCACTTTCGCAGCTTACTAGCGTAAGAGGTATAGTAAGTATATACCTGAAAACTTGACTAAGCTCTGTATTGTGTAGTATGCAGCTCTTATTATAATCATACAGTACTTTGTACACACATGAAGGACATGTCTTGCACGGCTGTTTTTCTTGGCACATTTGATTTGAAGTAGCACTAGCAGTTAAATCTTCAAAAATTGTTAGCATATAGCAGTAATTTTAAAAAATCTTCCTATTGATCGGGGGGGGGGGCAGAGGAGTTCGAATTTCAGAAAAAAAAAAAGACATATTTGTCACGATAACATGAATTTCAGGAGAAGAAATGTTCTAACAAGAGCTACAATTAGGCTCCAGGACGCTGTAAGCAGTCAGAAGGGCGCCATAACGACACAACGGGGCGCTACAAAATATTAACTATTACTCGTACGAGGTGTTTTTCCCCGACTTTAGACAGAACGAATTCTTACTTTGTTGCCTGTGTTTCAAAAGATCTTTTGAAGCTTTTTCAAAATTCACTGTCGCAAAAACGGACCCTACATGAAGTTGTTAGCATACAGCAGTAATTTTTAAAAAATCTTATTGACCTGGAGGGGAAAAAAGGAGTTCGTTTTCCAGAAAAAAAAGACATATTTGTCACGATAACATGAATTTCACGAGAAGTATTCTAACAAGAGCTACAATTAGGCTCCAGGGCGCTGTAAGCAGTCAGAAGGGCGCCATAACGACACAACGGGGAACTACAAAATATTAACTATTACTCGTACGAGGTGTTTATCCCTGACTTTAGACAGAACGAATTCTTAATTTTTTGCTTGTGTTTCAAAAGATCTTTTGAAGCTTTTTCAAAATTCACTGTCACAAAAACGGACCCTACATGAAGTTGTTAGCATACAGCAGTAATTTAAAAAAAAATCTTCTTATTGACCTAGAGGGAAAAAAAGAGTTCATTTTCCAGAAAAAAAGACATATTTGTCACGATAACATGAATTTCACGAGAAGTATTCTAACAAAAGCTACAATTAGGCTGCAGGGCGATGTAAGCAGTCAGAAGGGCGCCATAAAGACACAACGGGGCGCTACAAAATATTAACTATTACTCGTACGAGGTGTTTGTTCCTGACTTTAGACAGAACGAATTCTTAGTTTTTTGTCTGCTTCAAAATATCTTTTGAAGTTTTTTCAAAATTCACTGTCGCAAAAACGGACCCTACATGAAATTGTTAGCACACAGCAGTAATTAAAAAAAATCTTCTTATTGACCTGGAGGGAAAAAAAGAGGAGGGCGTTTTTCAGAAGAAGAAAAAAAAAACATATTTGTCATAATAACATGAATTTCATGAGAAGAAGTATGCTAACAAGAGCAACAATAAGGCTGCAGGGCGCTGTTAACAGTCAGATGGGCGTAATAAACACACATTGGGGGGTGCTGAGAAATTAGCTATATTACTGGTCTGTGGCGTTTGTTCCTGGCTTTAGACTAAACGAACTAGCTTAGTTTTTTTTCCCATGTGTCAAAATCTCTTAAGTTTTTTTAAAATTCGATTCGCAAAAATGCTTGAAACTCTTAGCTTGGCATACAGCAGTGTTTTTAAAAATCCTTAAAAACGGGTAGGGTGGGGGCTTTAATTAAAATCACTGCAAAAACGGTAATGAAATCAATAACCGGTTATATACTCTGAAACAACAACCCTAAGCAGTGGTTGAATCTTCTTTATCTATCGCCCTCCTCTCCCTAAATCATCACAGCAAAAATTCCCGGAAGTAATGTTCGAGATTTATGCCTCAGGCAACACTGGGGCTGGATATTCGTCGAGACTGAAAGACACCTGTTCACAGGGCATTGCGGACAAGAGATTTTGACCCTCAAATGACCTTTTAGTGTAAGCAGTAGCGACAGTGGGGACAATGAAGGGGACGAAAACGCGCCTTAAAAAGAATCTCACGTCGGCAAGATAATCCCAGGGTCCCCAGCCTTACTGGAGTACTGAAGAAATTCGTAGCATCAGGAATGGAGACTGAGAAAAAGAAAAAGAACTGAAGACACAGGAACAAGGGAAATTTTTTTTTTCCAGAAATGAAAAGGTTTTTTTTTTTCTGCATAAAAAAAGTGATACCTAAAAAAAAAAAAGGTTAATTTTTTCTACTGGGGGCGCACCGGCCCAGCGGCCGGTTGCCCGGCGGGCCAGTCCGGCCCTGGAGCATGACTTTCTAAGGGCGCGCATTCGTTCCCAACTATCTGATTTCGGTACTATTAAGAGGACGATACGCAAACAGGATCGGATTTACACACCTAAAGCACTAACGCACCCAGAATTTTCTTGGGGAGGGGGGTGATCAAAACAATATTTTCTCGAGTAAATGACTACTGTATTAGATTTTCAACAATGTTTAAACCAAAGTCTATGGGGTGTTGTGTGCTCAGGCAAGCAACAGCTTTCACGTCACCAAGCTACTTTCCTTGGACATAAACAAATTTGATGATTGGTATAAGGACTTATACAAAAAAGAAAAAAAGCTTAAACAGAAAATGGTGTGGGGAAAATGTGCAGAAAGAGTCACAATTTAAGTTTACCCCCACTCGATACAAGGAGTTCCCCCATAGCTTTAAGGGAAAAGGAGTTATCGCGGCACATAATTTCTTTGATTGGAGCTTGCTAAGCTGCCTGAAGCTTACTTCCCGAAAAGTCGCTTTTGCTTCAAGCCATGCCTATCCTTCAAGCACGTTCCAACCAACATAAATAAAATGGAAAATATCAAGAAGGTGATTTTATGTATTCCTGAAAAAAAATTTGTGATGAACTATTTAGGGGAAGACCGCCTATATTGGACCCCCTAAGAACAGGAGGCCTGTGTCGCTCAATGTGAAGCAAAACAAAAATACAAAATAGGGCATCGTAAGCTAAATTTAATCAGGAACCTCCCTAGGAGTTTATATTTTCTGAAAATATGAAAGTTATTTTTTAAAAAATTATTTTATAAAAAGTTGTAAAAGTCCAATTTAGGAATATATGCGCCTATATTGAACCATGCGCTTCCTAAATTGGACCGTACCAGGAAATCATAGAATAATTTAAATTTGAACTACGCAGTTTTTTTACCAATATTTGCAATAGAACTTCTTTTGCTTCGGCCTCTCTTAGGCAGTGTTGATAAACTCACCGATGGCATTTCATGCACTTAATCATGTTTTCACTTCATCTCCATGGCAAATATTGCAATAACAATGGATTTGTACAGTTTCTTGCTTCTTCTTGTGTGACTTTTTCTGTTCTATGCTTCTTTCATATGGCGTTAGAATGATTGCTGAGATAGTCTTCCTTTTGGTTCAATTTTTTTGGGCAAAGGTGATATGTGAGCCGGTTTTACAAAATCATAGTTAGAGTTGACTATCATGTTTTGATCCTCTGATTCTGCTGAACATGTATAGTACTAATTGAAGTCGTAGCTAGTTGTTGTACTGTTGTACATGGTGTACAACTTGCACCGAACATGTAGCCTGTTCACTTTGAGTTGTTTTATCTGGACTACTTACCTCTAACTGTGCTCCAGCCAAGTCAATGCCATTAAACACATGTCAATTAACAGGCCAAACTCCTGTTCTTTAGAATCACCTCACTGCATTTGCCATGGCTTTGATTGCGGTTTGACCATAAGAGCTATCAAACAGTTCTCTTATGCAATATTGGGTAATGGATCTCATTGGATGTTCTCGCATCCATGTATCACATGCTCGATTAAAATATCTAGACAGAGACTAAATAAAGATCATATCTACGTGCATGGTGTGCTTAAAGAGAAAGCATTATTATATCGTTCTCGTTAGCCAAGTTTATTGATCAATGTTCTTTATGTAAGTGCTGTGCCTATTCATTAATAGAAAGACAATCTTTTTACATTGCTTGGCCTAACGGTTTTAATGAAATGTTGTATCAGGGTGTGGATTATCGTTTATGATCCAACCTTTTTTTCAAAGAGCATATTGCACACCAGGGGATATTTTTATGATAATATCATACATGGAACGTAATCGTTTGAAAATAAACATGGTAAGGGGGGGGGGCTAGCAATTCCGCTGCATTTATGCAGCAAATATCCAGAGTGTTTCTACCACTTTTACCACTCATTACTGCTCCAACCTGGTGTTTACCTTTATACGTCAATATATTTTGGGGCTCTTGGACAGTGAAAAGACCAGCTTCATCTACATTGAACATTTTAGTAGCATATAAATTGTTTCTTTTTAAAATCTTTTCGAACATATCGAAGAATTTCATATTTTTCTCTCTGTAAACCAGCTCAAATTTTATTTCAGTTAATAACTATGTTTCTGAAACGGCAGCTTAATAGATGAAGAGAAAAAACAACTTACATTTTAAGAAGTTGCAGCTTCTAGAAAATGTGCTTGATGAAAGAGTTTAAATGAATATCGTGAATAGGTGTTAAAGTATCTTTAAAATATTTTTAACTACGCTATTAAATCAGATGAGTCACTTATTTTACGTTACGATTAATAAAAAGTCTTGTTTAAAATCATATTCTTAAATTGGACCACAGGTCCAATATAGGAAATTTTTTTCGGTTCAATAAAGGAAAACACGCCATTTTTTATTCTTCAGCTTATTGCTCTGTCAAAAATAATCACAATCGCGCATGTTAATACATGGATGTAATCCTCATTAAACACAGATCATCATGGTATAACAGCAGTTTACCTCAGTTTACAAGCTTTAGTACTATATTACTAGATACAAGTCCGCGAAATAAGATCATACACGTTTTCAACATAAATCATGCCGTAACTCACGCTACGCAGTTCGAAGACTGGTAAAACTTCATACACATTGATTTTATTCCTAAAACTTTATATTTCTACCGTTAAAGTGTAGCATAGATCTCTGTACTAGATTTTAAGCCCGAGGTCCAATTTAAGCAGTGGTCCAATATAGGCGGTCTTCCCCTACCTGATCAGACTTCACATGATGGCAGAACATGATCTATTTTAAGAGATGTACATACCCATATTTTTTTTGTTCTGCTTTTATTGGTGTTGATTTAGCAATCGCTTTTCAATTTTTATAATAACCTTCCACTGTTGTTGATAACCCATATTCCTTATACTGTGAAGTTTTAAAGTTCTTTATTTCTTTTGATTTCATAATTTTTTTAACGATGTATGAGTAAAATTGATCTGTTCTTAGAGCTTAATAATTTTTTAAGTCATGTGTCACAATAATAAAGCAAGAGCTACTTCATATCTGGTGAAATCATAAATAAAATAAACTTTTAATGTATGATAATTTTTTCCCCCAAGTGTAAAAGCCTATTGAGTGCAAAAACAACATCAGTCTAAATTACATTTTCAATTTTCCTGAGCCCGATTTAGATTAAATCTATGTAGTTTTTGCATGGTAGCAATATACATGCATGTTATGATGCAGGAAAAAAAGAATTGTTCAATTATTTGAACATTTGGAGGACCTATAACATTTTTTCTCTCTCCTGAAAATTTGAAATTCTTGACTGACGTTGTTTTTGCACTCACCGATTCACTTGTGGGATCTTTATTTGGCAATAAATTTCAGAAAATGAATTAAAACACGATTTTTCCGAAAAATTTAGTGTTTCAATGCTCTCTAATTTTTGAAAACTGGACAGAAAATTTATTTTCCTTTTGCCAAAATATTTACAATAATGGATCTTTACATTCTGCCTTTTGAACAATAATATAAAGAAATCCTGAGCTTTCTTATTACTACGTTTGTTTTTGTTTTTTTTAACTCCTTTATCTGAATTATATTAGCTTCCTTCGGATAAAAAAAGGGACAATTACGCAAACATAACATGCATTTTTTAAATGGAAACATTACCACCTAAATGTAAGCGGCGTTGATCAATGATTCCGCTCTTGCTGGAAAAAGTAACCCTTCTCCTTACAACATTTCTGTGAGATATGATAAGGGTAGTTTATCTTGATTGGTTGTCTATGCTTTGGAAAAAATAGCCCATTTTTGCTATTTTTTTCTGCGAAGAAACACTTTTAAATTGGTACTTTATTTAATTCCAGAGGGAAATCAAAATGGATTTCGATTTCTGATAACAAGGTTTATTTATTTTCTTCTTCAGTATACTGCATTTGTAACATTAAATAAATCTTTTTGTTCAATAAATTAATCAAATCTTGCCTTTAATTTTATTTAACGTTTTTATATTAAAAACTACCAATCTAACTAAAAACATTCTGCTTGACTTATTCTTGGAAAAGTGTTGGAAAGTTTCTTAAACTTGCAATATTTTTTGCTAGAAGTGTATATATATTTGCATTTTTTTTTTTTTTTTTGATGTTTATTCTATAATATAGATGTAGGCTTAAAAATACATATTATATTGTTATCGTATTTTATTTCATATAAAAACAAACACATATAAATAATTTCTTAAATAAAAAACGCTGTAAAATATTGACTCATGATAATAAAAAAATGACTGAATCTTCAGAAATAACCTAAATGTAACGTTATTAAAACTAAGAAAAGTAAGACACTTAACGCAAAAGTAAGTACTTAAACAGACATTTTCTCCACTTTTACTGTATTAAAAATAGTCTAAATTGGGTGGAAAACTTAAGTAGATCACTATTAGTCTAAGAGCTAGCAACGTTTTCCAGTGACAATTTTAAACCGTCTGGCTCTTTAATATATCTTTCCCTATGCTATTTCAAGCAGTGTGCTGGGTGTCGGGCAGCTACGAGTGGTTGCGCTTTTTACAGCGCATCACATCCTTGCTGGTTAAAAGTGATTTTTTTAATCATTTTGGGGCAATTAGAAACTTAAACCTGTCATCAGTATGTCATGTAAATATATCGACGGAAAGCTCTATTTTTTTTTCTTCACAAAACTAATTTTTGCCTTTTGAATTTTTATTCTACTATCATAAGAAAAGAAGCTTGTAAAACCTTTATTTGTTGTTTTCGTTTTTTAACAGCTCTGTATTTCGTACATTTTTTGAAGTAGAAATCTAAAACTTGGCAGGATTACTTATCTTGTCATATGCGTCCTTCACACCAATTTTTGTTAAAATCGGAAATGGTGAAGTCAAAAACTTTTTTTTTCAAGTGTGATGCGCAGTAAAAAACTCAACCACCCCCGCCCGCCAGACACCCAGCATGCTGCTTAGAAGAGAATAGGGAAAAATATATTACAGAGCCCGACGTCTTAAAATTGTTGTTTTTTATGACAACTCTATGTGACCTAAATGAGTTTTATGGTAAAGTTTCTACTACTTGAAATGAAATATCAAACTGTACTTTGAATGACTTTGTTCTAAGATTGTCCTTCTTTGTTTCAGGTTATGGCCATTCTACTCCAGCAACGTGGGGTGGAAAGACTTTCTGTATGTTTTATGCTCTAGCAGGAATTCCATTAGGCCTTGTGATGTTTCAAAGCATTGGTGAACGGTTAAATACTTTCGTAGCTTTTCTACTCAAATTCGGAAAACGTTGTTTGAAAATGAGAAACACAGAAGTTTCCGAGACCAACCTCATCTGCTTGGTGTCCATCCTGTCAACAGTTGTGATGACAACTGGTGCTGCGGCCTTTTCCAAGTACGAACGTTGGGATTACTTCGATGCTTTCTACTACTGTTTTATAACGCTGACAACCATAGGATTCGGTGATTATGTAGCTCTTCAAAAAGAAAGTGCTTTGCAAAGAGAACCGGAGTACGTGGCTTTTAGTCTAGTGTTCATCCTGTTTGGGCTCTCCGTAGTGTCTGCAGCGATGAATCTTCTGGTGCTGCGATTCATGACAATGAACACGGAAGATGAGCGTCGCGATGAAGCAGAAGCCCAAACTGCTGCCCAAGAAGCTGTCCGTCTCGAAGGTGATGTCATCACTGCGAATGGATCCATGACGTCTGGCCACGATCCAAATGTGTCGTCAGAGGTCGATGAGATCACGTCGGTGTGTTCATGCACTTGCTATGGACACAGACGGACGCCTAAAAATGAGAATCGTAGATCGCCTAGCAGCAACAGAGCTCATTTATTGCCTATGGATGTACTGAGTGGCGAGAGTAGAGCTATTGATGAGCAGCCTCGAGAAGGCGACTTTCCTAATACTTCTCTTTATTTACCTTATGATGATATCAGAAACAAACGTGCCTCTATATGATAGTAAGTTGTCCTAACGGGCGCGTAGAGTTGGGAGTGAGGTTATACTGGGGATCATAAAACCACATAGTGCTTGAAAGCACAAAGCCTATTAATATTTTTACCTAGGACACCTAACACATCTTTTACTATGAATGTAGACACTGATTCGATGTGAGAACAAAGTTTTAGTATTTTGTGAAAGATTAAATAATAATGTAGGGTCCAGTGTTCGGAAGAACATATTTTTCTACTTAAATATTGGCGATATCCTCTCAGAGACAGTAAGATATATACTACATACACACATACATACATGTGTGAACGCACATTTGTACGTATGTATGTATATATACATATATTCAAAGTCCTGGAAAAACACGAAACGCTCCTAATTACTGAGCCATCATGTCCACTATGAAAGAAAACTAGGGGTCTTTCCACACACATTAAAAACGTAGACTTATTTTTAATTACTGAATAAAAGTTTTGCTAAGGGATTGTGTTGACCTTAAAACGTCTGTCTCTAAGTTTATGCCTCAAATGCCTTATTTGGACAGCGAAAAGGAGTTAAGAGAGCTGAAGTTTGATTGTATTTTCTCCATTTCATCAGAAGATACTTAAAAGGGACTATCCTATTTTTCAGATTGACGCTCATGAAGCAATCAAAAAACTCATCAAAATGTTTTGAAGAAAAATATAATGTACTGCTCGTTTTCATGATTGTAATTCTTGTTTTTACTAAAAATGTAAATTTTAGACATTCCTTAAAATGGCAGCAATATATAACTTTAAGCATAATAATAATAATAAATAATAATATAAAATAAGTATTTCAAACAGAAGCTTTGAACATTCGTATAAAATATTCTTAAGATCAATATTTAATTAATATTGTTTAAGTTTAATAGTTCATCAATATTGTTTAAATTTAATGTCAAGTATCAGATTTCTTCATAGAAAAAAATAAACCAGTATTTTCAATCACCTGAAACATGTTTTTTTTTTATTGTTTATTTGGATCAAAGATTTTTTTAATGAAAGAAAAAGACCCTTAACCGAGGTGAATTCGATATAAGTAAAAATAAAAAATACTATATGTCGATAGTACGAGGCAGATTTTTCTTAGTTTAAACATGAAGCAATGGCAGTACCAAATAACCCGAAAATTCGTATGCATTCATACATCTGAATGCTGATTAAAATCTGCGATAAAAAGGGGGGTTGCAGTTTTAAATTTTAACTCTGACTGTCATTTTAATATAATGATGACCCCTGAACAAAATGTGACTGGACATTTTCTCTTGAAAATTACTCCTGATAAAACAGATATTTCACGTGTCTCTAGTATAAATAGTATTCAAATAGGAAGGAGCGTTTCGTTTTTTTTTGCAGCACGTATATATATATATATATATATATATATATATATATATAAAATCAGCTTGGAACCACAGTCCACAAATATTAAGAATTATACTTCTGAAGTCCTCAATGGCTTTAAATAAGTGCTTCCCAACCGTGTATAGCGGCACTTTCTATTGCCTCGATGCACTTTTGTGCAACAACTTCCTTGAATATTTTTATGCAAATGACATCATTTATCAATTCTCTGTCATCTTGCTTTCATGGACATAACAATTTGAATTAAATACCCTGGGTAGTGTCCTTTCAAAAACTTATTTTTCAAAACAATTGCATAAAATATTTTAAGCAATTTGTAATGATGTACAAATTTCGAGCTCTAGATTTAACATAATGCTTATAATATTCGAAAATATTTCTTTGGTTACCATTATTGTTCATGTTTGCTAGCTTTTCATGTTTCTAATCTGATAGGTGTAGAACTTTTTCAATAATAAACCATTTTCTGCGATTATACATTATTATTTCATTACTATAACTGTTATTGTAGTTTATTATTTTCTTGGCTGCGCGTCTATACCCATAACCAGACATATATAAGCAGTAAAAAAAACAGAAAAACAATACCTTTGTGCGGAAAAAACAACCAGTGAGAACAAAATCATGAAGGGCAAAAAAAAAAAAAAAAAAAAAAACTGAAAATTATTGCATAAAAGTGATTACAAGGAAACAATTTTTAAATACGGAAACCGTGAGCTTATGGGTAATAGAGCATCCGACAAATGCTCCCATTGGGTGCTACTTTAATCTATAAACTCGTTTTCTGCATTAGAGGTTTTTGTTCATCCATTAACTTTCGTCCACAGAAATGAAGAAAGGGGTTCCTCTCTCTTGAAACCCCGATGCACAACTTTTATCGGATGTTCTTTCGCTCATAAAAAAGGCTTAGTTAGAAGACAGTGCATTTCATATCTAGGCTGAAAAATGAATTCTTTGTAACCCCAAAGCAAGTGTATGCAATAATTGGAGATTTTTGTGCTTCATCAACATTGTTTTTATCAATTTATATGACAGCAGTGTTAACTTTAAGAAGAGTGCAGACTTGGTCAGATGCTAACATATGACGATAAAATCAACAAAACTAAGTCATTTGCCTGTAAATATTTTTTTAAAAGTTTATTTTTTTACTGCAACAATTCCATTTCCGATGAAAGCAGTCATACAGTTTAACTTACATAAAAAATAAAACCTAAAAGCCCGATTGAAATAGTTTACATTGTGATACATAATTATTTATTGTTTATGTTCACATTCACACAATGGTAAGCAAGGTATGAGCTTTAAGGGAGGCGGAAATAGTTTTATACAATTTTTGTAATAAGTGTCTGGCCTTTAAACTGCTACATTTTATGCAAATAGTTTTTTACCATTAACGCATGGAAACAGATAGAAGATATTCTTTTTTGTTATTCCCATTAAGGAATATTTGAAGAACCTTTAACAAAATATCAGTACAAATATCTACCATACATAAGTAAATGTTTATAAGAAAGACACGCAAACTTTCCAAACATATATATTTTTATATATAAAGTGAGGTAAAATCTTCTGCTTTTGTTAATTTTTTTTTCAATAAAACCAATCATATTTGAAAACGAAGTTTGCTCCCTTTTTCAGGTATTTAAGAACACATTTTTTTCTGCAAAAATACTGTATGAAAAGATGTTGATATAAGAGTTTCATATAAATTAAACATTTGCTGTGTTACGTTTGAAAAAAAATGATGCGACAGTCGGCTTTAACTTTTAATAACAAAATCGCCATTCTTAAGTTTTGAAATATTTTAGGCTAAGAAACATCTTAGCAGATAGACACAAAATGAGTCCGGATATTACAAATATATTGAAATTCCTTAAAATAAAGCAAGAGTTACTTTCACCTTGTTTTTTATGACACGATGTATTAATGAAGGGACAGCATGATCACATTAATGCCTAATAAAAGATAGATTTTAGTTGATGAGAATGCATTTAAAGAAAAAATAACATGCAAATAAAATAAATATTCAAAGTAAAAAAAAAAGTTTAAAAAGTGGGTTTCTCAAAAATCATTCAATGTATGTTAGTTATATCTACTCAAATTAAATCTCAATGAAACATTGTAGCTTTGAAATAATACATCATAATACACGTTTCCTAGAAAAAATACGAATATTGTGCTACAAGTTAGAGGATTCTAATTAGTTTGCCACTGATTAAATACAATTGGTTTTACACCGAGAAAACATAGCACCATTCTTTCAAAAGACGTATTTAAATTTGCCGTTCTTTCTGAAATAATTCAACTATCGAAGAAAATATTTGTCGTTGAGGTTATCTTGTACCAGCTAGGTAATTTAGTGTGAAGTCCGATATCTACAGTACACAATTCCATACCGTTTTTTGGGTTGGCAACTAATCACAACAAAGCAGCACATTCACACGAAAACAGGAGAGAGAAAGTACATGATGGCCGAGCCAGGATTCGAACCCGGAACCTCCCCATCCGGTCAGACGTCTTTAACCGTTAGAGAAGGTGGCTGGCAGGACAAGATTTGAAACTGTTTCAAAGAAAACAGATGACAAAAGCTAATCACGTACGATTTGATTTGTGCCAGAATCTTAATGGATTTATCTTTACATATCAGCTGTTTTAGTTGAATTATGATTGCTTTGTTTTCTCATGTGTTTGTGGGATTTTAAACACAGTAAGTGGTTTGCTTTAGTTGTCCAGAAAGATGGTTTTATTTCCAAACCCTTCAAGGAAAGTGTTAACCTATTAAAAGGAAGATATCTTTTAAAATTGGTGTCATATTTTCCCCTACTAAAATATGAGCAAATTCCATACTAAATAAAATTACACCACCTTTTAAACCTTTTTAAATTAAAGTCATTCAAGTGCTGTATAGACATTCACTGTGCGAATCTGAGTTACGTTTTTGATGAACAGGTTTCTTATCACATTAGTAGAAAATAAAACAACACTTCTAATTCGTGTTCATGAAAACGATACCATACTTTTTAATAGTTTCTGAGTTTCTGCTTCTGCACAGTAAATTCTTTTTATAGATGAACAGCTAACATGCAGCAGAGTTCTGTGACCTGTGTCCCTAAAAGTGTGAAAGTTGTCATAGATTCCTCTTTTTTTTCTATTACAGTTTTTATTTTAACAACAGAAAGGGGGATTAATTAAAATTTTTTTTTTATATAGGGTAGTCTTAAAACTACGTTTGAAAGACTTTTGACACATTCTTCTATTTCAGGAAATGTACAATTTAAACGATGTTAAACTTCTGTTATAGTAGAAAGTCTAAGTTCGAACTAATTGGAGCAATAGAAAGTTGTTGTCTTGCGTCAGCCAGGCTTGCAATTTGGAGTGTGCTGCTTCACTTTTCCAACTGTACCGTAATTTGGTATGAAGTCGGACTTCCAGAGTACACACATGCTCTAGGGACCCGTTTACAGAGTAGGCAACCTTTCACATCACAACAACACAGTCTTACACAAAAAAGATCAAAGACAAACAGTACATCCATGCCCGAGCCGGGATTTGAACCCGGGACCACTCCATCCGAATCAGACTTTGCTGACCATTAGACAAGATGGCCGACCTTAGAAAGTTCATGTTCTCTAATTGTTCGAAAATAATCAAGAAAATACAATTTAGGGAAATAGTATGCTATTTAATCAAAAAATCTGTTTATACAATATGTATAACTCTGCGATATATAATAAAAAAATTTAACAAAATGTGACAAAAATGAGCTCTAATTGCTTACTGAACGTACGAGAACATTTGCTTAAACTTCATGAAAGTGCGCTGTATTTAATTTGACATAATTGTTGAAACATGTTTACCTTATGTGTTCCATTCAATTACAAAAGCAAGAAACTTACTCACTTTATATGTAAAAATTATATTCAGCTCATCGAGGGGGGGGGGGCTCAAACTGTGCTACTTTTTTTTCAAAATAATTCCTTTCATGACATCTTAACCAATGATAGTTTATATTTTAAACTTCAGAAGCATTAAATTGTTTATCTTTTACATGAATTAAACTCCTCTTTCAAAACTCGAAGAGACTAAATTCATTTCGTCCCATAAAACTGAATGAAGGATTTCGAAAGACGAATAAACATCAGTCTAAAAACAGATAAATGTTAACAGAGTCCATTTCTTTCATAACTGACATCTATATCTCCTGAATAGTTTGATGTATTTTTAGTCTTAAGGAAGTCTGAAAGTTAAATGGAGTGATAAATGAATGAAGAAAATAAAAAATATTTTTAACATTTAAAAGCAATTTTTAGTACGTTACGATTTGAGCTTATCACAATTTGTTTTTCTTCAAAAGTAAGGAGGAAGGTTGACATTTTGCTTAACTTCGCAAACTTTTATGTAAGTAGCATCTAAGGAACAGGAGTGTTATTATAAAAACTTTAAAATTATTTTGCTTGCTACAATGTCTTAGTTTTTTCTCTTTTAAAGCATACCAAGTTTAAAAAACGTTCTTTTAAAAAAATATTTTAAACATCATTTAAAAATGATATTTAAAAAAATCTCATGATAGTTTTTTATCAGGTTTAAAGAAAGAGTGATTCTTTTTAATTTATAATTTCCATTTCAGCAGTACTCAATAAACTTTTGTATATAATTATCAACTATGGAAAAAAATATATACCACGTTTAATGAGAACGAATGCAAACTTTTCTAAGAACATTTAAGAAATTGATAGTTTAGCATGGACCTCAAACATTTTGCCCTGTATGTATGCCGTTTGCAACTAGGTCAGTAGAATCATACCATAGCTTGAATTAAAAGCTACCAATGATTAAATTACTTTTGAAAAAAAAAAATCTTTGAAATGTACTGCGCGGTATTTTTTCGAACAATTAGTGGACCATTGAAGCTTTAAAAGACATTGTCGTTATGAAACAAAGGCTAGCTAAAAATTGAGCATCAAAGCCAATTGGCTGAAATTGATAAAAATTAATTCTATTCAGTATTTTATTTCGGCATATTGATGCCCAGACAACGTTTTTCCTACAATAATGTTTCATTTAATAAGAAACGTTGAAGAAAACAATGATGTATATTTCTTTATTTATACATTCTTAGGAAGGAAAATTTTTCTAAATTGTTATTAGTGTGATGTAAATTTTCTATATGATATAATTTTTCAGTAATTTAAATTTTTTAATGTACTTTGCTTGGAACTAATTTTACTTCTTTGTGGAAAATGGAGAGATCTACAGATAAAAATTAATTTTATACATTATTTTGAATATATTTATGATTTTAAATGATTCTAAATGTTTCTAAAACAATTCAGAAACATACATTACGTCTCCTTCTGACAAAAAAAAAAAAAAGACTTACCACCAATGAACTGCTTAAAAATTAATTTGATTAAGCTCGTTACAAATCAAATTCCTTTCTTCAGAATTGTTTTAAAAAATTTCTTCAGAGCAATTGGGCTAATTTCGTCATGACACCATACTTTACGTTTTTCTCAAATACTTCCAAAGTTGTAAAAAAAAATGAAATGATAAATGTCACACAAACCCGATAATCCATGGTTATTTTGTTTTACCAATTTTCATAAATGTGTACTTTAAGGGCTTAAAAGCTTCACTTTATTATACGCAAACATTAAAGCATGATATAAATTATAGTTGTCATTTCAAAAGTACCTAAGAAAGATTCAAAAGTGGCAGCTTGCGGAATAAAAATGAGCCTTCGACGAAATTTCGAATTATATTTAAAAAAAGCAAATCCAAAAATCATTACATTTGTAAGTTTTGTCAAGCATAAATTTATTTTTTTCTATCATAGTTCCGTTTTTTATTTTATCCATTTTCCTACTGTAGCGAGAGCAATTTCTCTTAATAACCATTCAGATTAACGGTTTTGTTAATTTTTTTCAAAATATCAACAAAATCTTTTATGCGTTATGATAAAAAGAAGCAGACGTTTATTAAAAAGCAGGAAAGTATTTTGAATACGTTTTCAAAAGCTGGGTGCAATGTCACCACTTATTTCTTTCTTATCGGCTACAAATATCTTCAACATATTTGTTCTTTTATAGTGTGACTCTGATAACAAAACATTTGACCTTGAAATAGTTCGTTTCTGCGTGAGAGCAAAAGGAGGAAATCTTAGATTGACACAATGCCAATACCATTACAGGCAAAGCAACTTTCCTCATCTCTATTTTAACAAATGGAATCGTTTAATTCATCAAATATCTGATTTGAAGTTATCAAAGCCTAACTAAATCATACACATAGTGTGGCTCTGATAGGCAGAAGTTTCAATGTAAAAATGTTTACTTCTGTTTAGGGAGTTTGAAGGGGTTATGCTATTCACGCGGATGTGAGTCGAAATGCTTTCAAAAACTACTACAAAAATAACCCAACTGAAATCAACACTGATCACCCTTTCTTAAAGCCTTTAAAAGAAGTAAATATTGCCAAGGTCAATCGTCAATTTATCAGAGTCGCACTATGCAATTGTGCATAAACATTCAAAGCACAAAACGAATATCTCAGAAAGCAATCGCATTGCCAAATTTGTCAAACAGTGCCAAACTTGGCGATTTTTTATCTGCGCTCTGTTAACGGGAGTTCCTACGTTGAAAAAAACTTACAAGCAAAATAAAACGGAACTGATCAATTGATTTGCAAAAACTGTTTGTTGCTACTGATGTTTAATGAAGCAGCATTGTTTAAACCGCCCGGTTTGGGACAACTTAAAATCATCATTCATTGTTTTTTTTTCTCTGGTTTTAAATAAAAAAAGGGTACCAAAATCTAAATCTTCTTTCCATAATTCCTTTCATTTTCACTGCATGCATAGAATTACAATTTTTTTGTGAGCCAGTTCAAATTTCTTCAACCCAGAGAAGTGAGAGCTAACTGTAAACATTTAACTTGTGCCTCGCACTTTTGAACTTAGAAAACTTTTGGTATTTACTATATGTGTACAAATACATATGTATAAAAGATTACATGTATGTATATGTACATACATACAAATAAACCTGCTGTTTTTACTAACTCTAGAAATTTCTCTATTATAATTGTTACATAATGTATGAACTATGTCTTTGAAAGAGAAATGTGCTTAATAACCCTTCTATTTATAAAATTCAAATAAAGTCTTTTATTTGTAACATATCAAATATATACTTCGAAAATACACTTGTTTCTTTTTTCCCGTGTTATCACATGATTACTCCATAAATTATAACACTATAAGGGTTGTTTCTGAGCATTAGAGAGACATCTACCAAACACGCTATGAACTCAATTTTCACATACAACGGAAATCATTTTTTAAGCTTTCTGCGTTTGTTGTGATAGCGTGATTATGCGTTTTTAAAACATGTTTCCCTCTTTTATATACTCTTTTTAGCATTGCCATTACAAAACTAAATAAATATCGCAAACGTTAATTAAATTAGTTAACGTCAAATAAATGAAAGCTTTTCGTCGAATATGGTACACGACTAATTCTCGTCGAATTTGGGACTCGTAAAGGGTCGTAGGGATAGTTTTTAGTTTTCAAGAAGGTCCATACAGCTCAAATTTGACTTTTAACACAAAAAGGCATTAAATTCTCTTTCTAGGCGAAATAATAGTGGCATCATTTCAAATTTAGAATGATTTGAGAAGACTAAAAATACTCTATTCGAAGATTTTCCCTGATCTTTGATTTGCTTAATCTAAATAGAAAAATAGTTTCATGCACTTTTACGTCAGTGAAACTTAATTTTAAATTCAACATTTATCGTCTTCAGCGCGTTATAAGTAGCAAGAAAAAACATCGCTAAATAATTTCTCGGTATGAGCTAATTTTTAGAAAAGTTCCAATTTGAGTCCCAAGTGAATTTTCACTAATATTTCAATAACTAGTTAAAAAAGTAATTTTCTCCAGAAAGAAGATAAGGTTTTGCTTTCATTTCATCTAATAACATCAGAAAAAAAAATTTTTTCTTCAGAAAATATTTTTTTTTTATTTCAAAAATCAGATCGGTAACGTGTCCCCAGTAGCAAAGCTTAGCATGCAAACAGGTCATGCGCACTTTCTAACTTCCCAAAAAAATGCACTTGCACAAAAAATATTCTATTTTTCCCCTTTGTTAATATTTTACTTCATTTTTGTTTTAATAGATTTCTGATTTTCTAGCCGATGCAAAATAAGCGTGTCCTCAGTTCCACCGTCAGAGCGGTAACAATAACTTCCGATCTATATTTAGGCTCAAAAAACTATTTCCTGCACCGATACCACGTGATACTGAGAACCTGGTGTGATGTTTTATTCCATCGTAATTAAAAATTTGCATTTCTGCATCTAAAGTTACAGGTAAGATTTTTTAAAGTGATTTATAAAATGTGTGTCATTAAAGTCATCAGATCGGTAACACACATTAAAATGCGCAGTTTTTATTATTTGTTAAGTTATTTTATATATAAGTATAGTCCTTTATTACAAATGAAAAAATCACGTGTTTGATTTTGGTTTAGCGCTATCGACTCGGAAATAAAAAGAAGCTTTGTCGGTTTTTTCAGATCGGTAACAGTCAGAGCGGTAACATTGAAAAACAGCGAATATGTCACCGAACTGACTCTCACGTTTCAGAATTATTAACCCTCGTGGGTCCCTCCCATTTCAGTTACACTCAAGACCCTTGGGGTCATAAACGACCCCAATGCTTCCTTTAATTAATTCATTATAATTATTGAATGTTACATGCATTATTTAAGTTCACACACTTTTTAATGCTAAAAAAAACAAAAAATAAAAAGATACAATTAAAGTAAAATTTAGTTTATGAATTAAAATTATAATTTTAGAGCAAAACTTACAATAACTGTAGATTTATTTACATCTGTTACAGACCTGAAAAAACATGATTTTTGCAAGTGAATTTCAAATACTTATGACATTTTTCAATGCATTTTCTGTCCAGTTCTCTTGGACAAAAGTTGCAACGTCCTCTTTTTTTGGCCTTCTGGGGAAGTGACCCCAACTGTCTTATGTGCAAAAAATGCAATTCGGGAAAAATAAAACACAATTATAGCATTATTTTGAATAGAAAACTAGAAGAATAAAAGCCACAAAATGCCATTAAAAACAAATGGTTGATTAACAAAATATATTAAACAGAAATTGCATTGGGGTCACATATGACCCCAAGGAACCCACGAGGGTTAAAAAGCAAAAATCATAGGTTTTAGCCATATATATTGAATATTTTTGTTCTTAAAAAATGAAAAGCAATAAGTTTTAGTACAATTGCTTCATTCGTGGTTTGTATGACCTGACAATAGAAGTTAGTAAAATAAGAAAAATTGACACTGCAGAAATTAAGTAAATTAATTATTATTTTATTTATTTATTTATTTTATTTATTTATTTTTATTTATTTATTTATTATTTTTTTTTTTTTTTTTTTTTGTGCTTCAATTTCTCATAACTTCCCTAAATTTTAAATTTGAACATTTTTGGTTCAACATTGAACCGTTCAAGCAACCTTTCCCCACCTAATAACTTTTAAGTGAACCGTCCGAATTGAATAAACTTTTTCTTTGTTCGAAAGATCTTATCAAGAATACTTCATTCCCGTATCTACACTTTCGATTTGAACGATTTTTCGTTCAACATTGAACCGTTCAAACAAGCTCTCACCCCTAATAACTTTTGAGTGAACAGTCCGATTTAAACAAACTTTTTTTTGTTCGAAAGATCTCGGCAAGGATACTTCATTACCGTATTTAAATTTTCAATGTGAACAGTTTTTCGTTCAACATTGAACCGTTCAAGCAACCTTTCTCCACCTAATAACTTTTAAGTGAACCGTCTGAATTGAATAAACTTTTTTGATTCGAAAGATCTCGGAGAGACTCATTCCCATATTTCACTTTTCAATTTGAACCATTTTTCGTTCAATGGTGAACTGTTCAGAAATTTTTTTAACATTAGCGCCTACTGGGAAATTTAAATTGAATGTTGATTCTGAACTTAAAGGCGGATTTCCTTCAAACTAACTTTGTAAGAAAACGGTTTTGATAAAAAAAAAAAAAAAAAAAAAAAAAACGTATGTTAAGTACTTTTCTGAAACATCTTCTGTGAGGACTCTGATTCCAACTCCGACTCCGCAAACAGGGCGGAAATGCAGGCTCAGAAAAAAATGACTGACTGGGCAGACGATTTTTTGTTTATTCATTCATTTTTCTTGTTTAATTAATTATTATTATTTTTATTTATTTATTTATTTTTTGTCAGACGATATTTTTTTTGATTACAAAAATTGTTCATTCACTAGAGCATTTTATTCTTTATTTATATTTAACAACTGGCAACGGATTAAAAATAAAATTTGAGACATTTTATTAACGAACGAGGTTTTTTTTCTTTCTTTGATAAAATGTGTTTTGATGTTCTTCGTACTTTTATTTTATTTATTTTTTTTTTCTTTTGAAAACGATTGTGAAATTTTTCTACGGAAGAATTATAATAGTTATATTCTTTAAAAGGTGCGACAAAACTTTATTTACTCGTTTATTTGCTTTTAACGTGTTCATTTCATCTGATGAGAGGGGTATATTTTGCTTTTAGAAATCAGCTTTAAGTGCTATAAAGGTATGTTTGACATAATTTTCAGTTTCAGATATTCAAGAGAATATTGATTTGATGCTAAAATGCCGATGTCGATGTACGGGAAAGTAGGCTCGTTTAGTTCTTGACAGAACTTCTTGTTATTTCCAAGAAATGCTTTTTTATAATAAAATTTGATTTTTTTGCTAATATATATATATTATATATATATATATATCTTAATATAACTATCTTAATTCTAGGTTAAAAATGCAAGGAAATGATATCATTTTTAGAGATGTTAATGAAGACTGAAAGCATAAACTCAGATATGTAGCTCATATTAACTTCAGATCTGTAACGGCTTAAAAGTGAGTCCTCTAAGGAGGGGGTAAATAACTTCTTTGACCTCCCCCCTTTTATTTTCTTGCATTTAGACCCAATTTAGACTTAGAATCCAATATTTTTTTTTTCTGCAAAAAAATTTTTTAATCAGGAAACTCCAACTTCAAATTGGCACTTTTCAAAATATTTTCTGAGCAATTAACATAATCTGGGAAACTGGAATAATTTTAAAATCTTAACTGTTAGTTCTTGAGATTGTGAATGATGTAATTCTTGATAAAGATCATAATAAATCGCCTACAGAACACATTATGCACTGGTTATGTGCTGCAATCTGTTAATAATGAATTGAAAAAATACCAAAGTAATAATCAACCACTATTATTTGGTAGAAGTGTTCATTCTTGGAAAATTCAGATCAACTTTTTGGACCGTCCCTAAAAAGGGACGCTAGGTATTAATGGGCGAAACAAATCGAGACACTAGCTGGGAACGAATCCGATTGGATGAAAACCGTAAAAACATGTACGTGCACATACAAAAGCGATTCACTTTGTAAGGAGAGTTAAGTTTAAAGCCTTATTATTACTAGGGATGCACCGATTAATCGGCCATAATCGGCCACTTTGCAGATTATTAATAATCGGTAAAATCGGATCGATTAATCGGCCGAAAAAATATTTAAAAAATATTATTCTTTAAAGTTTACCTTCACTAAGAAACTATGATGAATAATTTTATTAACAGTAATAATAATCCTCACAGTCGGTATAACGTTTTTTTTTAAATTAGTTCTTCTACTTTATACATAGACCATCTTACAACATTTTTCATGTGGCGATAGTTTTCTCCTTAGAACAGTGCTTTTAGATAACCTCTAATTTTCAAAGAATAAAAGTATTGAATTAAATTGCTACTAAATTCATTGAAAAATACGAATTAAAAATACTCCTAAATTGAAGTGCTCACAACAGACTCCCTCTCCCCTTTTTTCTACTCTTATGCCAATTAACATAACTAACAATGAATTAATATTTTTTTTTTGACAATCATATGTAAATTGGTTCTAAGAAATTTAATAAAATATTGAAATTATGTTGCGAAAACTAGGAAAATGGAAAAAAAATCTTCTCTCAGAAATAAATTACCTACTATTTCTAAACTTGGAATAGTATAAGAGAGAAAAAACAGTGATGGTAAAATTGGTAGTAGAAAAAATCATCCTTATCATTAATCGGCTCAGCATATTAATCTGTGATCGGTGATCGGTAATTGGCCAATTTTCTTATAGTTGAATCCCTAATTATTACTTTCTCAAAAGATGGAAGTACTAAAATAAAATAATTCTGGAAAAACCATCGTTTTTCGGCTATTTTCGGGACGGAAAAAATAAAATTTTTGAAAATTTAATTCTTCCAGTGCTAAACAAATTTTGCCCTCAGGTCATCGGCGAATCCATAGATGACTTGAGACCTCGCTACTGATACATATATATATATATATACCGAAGCGTATATATACACTTAAAACACAATTCGTTACCATTGCTAGACATAGACAGATGGATAAATTTTAGAGAACACAAAATTTTTTTTAATTCGACTCAAATGAATAACAAATGTAATAAATTACCTTTACAAAACTGCCCTCTGGGCAATTCCACGGTAACTTACGTTACATTTCGACCAACTCTTACGCATTTAGCACCTCAGTACAGACAGCTATTGTTATACAAACCGTTAATGAAAGCATTCTATGAAAATGACAGTCAAAAGCAAAATTAGAATGCAAAAATATTCGATGCATTAAAATTTTACAAAATTTAGCAGTCAAAAATAAAGCAGTAACTTACGTTACACAAAAAGGGAATAACGTAATATGAAAATTGGTTCTAAGGCAAATTTCTGCTCTATTACAGCTGTTTTCTTGTTTGAAGTATAATTTATCAGTTCCTTATAATGCTTAGGATTTTATTTTCATAAATTTAAAAATTTATTTAAAAACTTGAGAATTTAGCGGGGGGGGGGGGCTTTTCAACTGGGTAACTGACGTTACAGTAACTTACGTTACAAAATTTACTTACAAGCATATCTTTATTACAAAAATTAATGAATGAAAATTACAGCTTAGTGTTGATTAAATTGATAGAAAATATTAATTAACACAAAATATTGAAAATAAACAGGTCATGAACATACATCGGACACACACACGCACTCATACATACATACAAGCAGTTTCGTGCCTAGTCATAAAACAACATTTTATGACTAGAAACGAGAACCGTCAGATTTATTTTCAACTATACACCCACACACACTCATAAATTTAAGAATACATACGTTAAGTAATGAGTAAATAAATTCCTGATTGGCACAAGTTAAAAAAGGGTTTCTCCATAAGATATTTAATCCTGCAATTGCCTGTAAATTCACATTAACTAAAAATATAACATTATTTGAAACTATAAACACAATTTGGATTGAAAATTTGGTACAGGTAGAAAGGAGGAAAAAAAAAATCAATGGTGGCAAAAAATAAATAAAAATAAGATCTAAAATATCGACACACGGAATTGAATTTCAGATCAAAATTTTCCATTCCTATTCCCAACACTTCAAATATAATGGCTCAAAAATGCAAAAAATATTTGGATATATGCAAAAGCGTTGTCCGTGACCAGTATAGGATGTGAGAGAAAGTACAGCAGATTGTGAAAAAATTTCGAAATCTCGTTTCTATGTAGGATAATTTATGTTAGGATTATGCGTTGCCAGGAGTGGCACGGTGTAATTCATAAACAAAATTTCTGTCAAGTAACGCATTTTAAGCATTTAGGTTTAAATAAAAGAAAGAAAAAAATCATGTACAATTTCTCGTCAATGTGTCAAAAAGAGCAATTTAATGGCTAAAAATTTTAGTTAATTCTTCTTTGGCCTTTTTATAAACTCAAAAATGTTATTGCTATTATTAATAGGTGTAAACATTCCATTTCACGGATTTTCTGGCGAAAACCTAACCGAGGGGGGCGACCTTATAGTGGGGACGAAAATTCGCCAGTATGAATTCTGGAGCATCAACTAACCTACGTACCAAATTCGGCAAAGATTCCATGCAAACTTAAATTGTATGAGGAAAACCGTCATGTGGGGGGGGGGGTAACATTCCACCCCCAGGAGGACGAGAAATACCCATATGAGTTTCAGACCCTCTGTTCGCTATTTGTCAAAGGTCCGATGTAAACCGTATTTTTATAAGGAAATCCTGCCAGGGAATTGCGTCCCCCATAGATAACGAAATCTCTCGGTGTGAATTCTAGAGCATCAAGGAACTTGTGTGCCAAATTTGGGTAAGATCCGACGTAAATTGTTGATTTGTAGAAGGAACAAACACATACACACACAAGAATACATCCATTTATACAGGTAGTTATCAAAATAATGTAAACACTGGTGAATAAAACTGACATTTTTGAATTCGCTTCGTAAGCATTAAAGAGATATTTTTGATACAAAAATTAATGCCCTTGTCTGCCCGTTATTGGGATATAAGGTCTTAAAGTTTTCCGAAATTAAAAAAAAAGAGCCAAGTTTAAAAGACTTGACGAGATCATGTGATTTCAACTTCTGCGTGTGCAGGACAGATCTACGAATCATATGAAGGATGCTGCCCTTATTCACTGAAACTCGAAAAATATGGATATCCTTCATATTTTCGGCAGGCTTTAAGACCTTATATTTCAACCACGGGGGTCACGAGGGAAAAAATTATGCTTCCAGAAACATGTTTCAAAAAATTCTTTCGATTTACTACTTAAAAAAATTCATTATTGCATTATCGGACATGATTAGAAGCGAAAGCTAAAAAAAATGTGAAAGCAACAACACTATATAAGATAAAAATTTAATTAAGACTATTGAAACTGCCTCCTTTGATAAATGATCAGTTTTCAGATATTGGGTATAAAAAAAGGGTTCATTTGATAATAGAAAGAGTATTATCATTTTACGTTTGCTTTCCTTCAGCACACTGTTCGCTCCCGACCATCATTATTGCTATTAATAGAAGTGCAAATGTCTGAGGTAATCCAGGACACTGTTAACTGATACTTTCTTCCGATAAGGATTACAATACATTGGGACAACAATTTTCTCTTCCTTCTTGCCCAGTATTTTGTTATTGGTCAATCACCATCTATAAAGCTAAATAAAGGCTATTATTTGTTCTACCTGTACAGTTCGAAGAATGGTTTTCCCATGTTCTGCTATTTAGGTAGTATGAAATGATTTAAGTGCAATAGGATATATAGATATATATATTCAAGGGGGAGGAAATGTAATTAAAAGGAAATGGTAATGCAAGAGTCATCAATTATTATATTTCATTAGTTGCATTTTAATATAAGATGTGTTTTGAAAGTAGAAATTATTTTTGGTAAGAACAATTATACTGATGGACACGATTATAAACTCTAACATTTTAAATTTTGTTACAATCATAACTTAAAACAGTTTAACTTTTTTCGTTAAATTAATGATAAATAACTGAGAAAATAGTTCTAAATTCAGGTAGCTTATTGAATAATTTAAAAAATTGACATGGTTAAAAATGTGCAACTTTAATACTTTATGATTGAAAAAAAATCTGGGAGAAAGATAAAAAATCTTGAATTGAAGTGAAGTTTTGTTTTGCGGTAAAATCAATTCAAATCATTAAACAAAGCAGCTTTTTTAAACACATTAAGTATAAATAGTTTTTTGTGTAGGAAACGGTAATATGGCAGTTGAATATTTTTTTAAAAACAGTTTGAGTTATGTTCACAAGTGTCGAAAATAAGTGAATGTTTGTCAGAAGTCGTATACAGATATTTTTTTTAAATGCGAAATGTTGACTTAACCTATAATAGGCTGTTAAAATTAAACAAAAACTGAAAAAAAAAATGCAAATATACAGAACCTAAAAACTATAATCTTTTTTTACTTAAAATCGTGCTAAAACTCCGACTCAAAACAGCAAGGCGAGTAAAACTCATTTCATCTGAATTAAAGGAAAAGACTATAAATATGTACGCGATTAAAAAAAAAAATAAATAAACCGTTTAAAACAAAGTAAAAGAAGGAAAGTAAACATAAGATACCATCTCTTTATGCGCATTGCTATCCCAAAAATATTTTATTGTTCCGGAAAAATAAAGTCATAAATTAGTGAACACAAGTCGATTGAAAAAACTCTTTTGTAACCTTCTAACTGAACAAAAGATTATTAGTTGTATCCGCGTTAATGCTACAACTTTGCAGAATCTAATTAGCGGATAAATTAATGAGGAAAATTAACTCCACAGGCTTGAAGCTTCAAATTGTTATTGCAGCCTCGGAAAACTCAGCTTAAAATAAAAACTTTCGTTTACTCTGCACAATAAAATGCAGTCCCAAAATATACCACCAGTTATTTTAAAACTTCCGATATAATGATCTTTTATTTGAAAGTTTACTATAACGAAAAAGCAAGGCATTTCATTCATAAGTAATGATCTAACTCAAATGACCACGTGACACATCATAGTACTTTCTTAAATTGGGGAGATACATTGACGGTTCATTTTCCGAGTATACTTTTAGTACCTCGCACGTACATCATCTATGAAATTTTATTTATACGGTTATTTCGGATACGCCTTTATTTCACAGAGCCGTAAAGAGTTGAGATCACGACTTTTCTTAATGATACTGCCTCTATAATGGGGTGATGACAAAGTGTTCATTTAGATTGATAACTGTCAGATAGGGATCTCATTTGCAGAATTGATCACGAATGAGAGGCTGTTGCTTCGCCGGTGCTGTATTTATTGAATGGAAATAGATGCAGGCGAGGTCAGTTTTATTGGGTGGTTAATGTTCTTTCGATAAGCATAAAACGAGTCACGTAAATTTATCTTGCGAGAGATGGACTTCTTTATAAGCAACATATATTTAAATTTTATGGGTTGCGCAGATACTTGGATTTTGAGATAGGTGCTTTAGTAGCACATATTGATCGGTGACTCTTTCATGCGTAAGCACTTGCTTGGTGGGTTAGAAAGGGAGAAAAAATAAATTCCAAAAAATAGTTAGGGTAAAAAAAGGCTCGTAGTTGCTGAAATTTTGCTTTTGTTTTGAATTTATGCGAATATTTGCAAGAAGCCACTAGCAATGGAACTTAATAAATGCACAAGCTTGTACCAAATTCAGTACGTGTATAGGGGTGTCAAGGAGCCCTTCTTTTCAGGGCACAAAACTGCTAGATTTTGGATGGGATGTCACTGAGGTTGGGTACAAATTTCTGCATTACATTGTTTCTAATATGCTTATTTTGTTGCACAAAATTATTTATTCATTTCTTATTCACGAGTAGATTTTTTTCAAAGAAAGCTAACTTCAAATATTATTTTCTTTTCTGAAAATAATATTGATCTAAAATAAAAATTAAGAACACAGTCTTACATCTACTTGCATTATCATTGGCTGTGCAGCCTCCGGAATTGGACAACGAAGGGATTAAAATTGCTTTTCCACTTAAACACACGATATCATTGAAAATCAGCCGGTAATACTATAACGATAAGTTACTGTATTGTGTCACCTATTGCTCTGCTTTCCCATTCAACCGATATCGCTTAGTATTCCATCACTCTCTTTCAAAAAAAAAAGTCAACTGGTAATATGGCTGATGCGAAACGAGCAACGGATGCTTTCCGATAACAATGGTCTGACGAACAATATCGGTTTGATGGAGACGACACAATCGTCATTGAATCGGTAGATAGAAAAGTATGTAGCGTATGTAAAATGCATTTTGTGTGCTCGAATATCGGGTAGCGGTAATCGCGTACGATATCGGTGTCGTAACGGTAAGTGGAAAAGCACCATAAAGGCTAGGGTCAGGTGAAATGAGTATAAAAACAGGCATTTTCAGGTAAATTCTACAGTAACGCGTGTTTGAAACCAAGCAAGTTATAATCAATGCTTGGAACTTTATTTTTCTAAAACATTCATCATATTTCTATACTTACAGCTACTAAACTGCTCATATGCTTAATTTTCAATTAGTTTTATACTTATTTATACAGTTACTGATTTCTTGGAAAAAAAATCTACCCCCAGAAAATTTATTTTTATATCACTCCATCCCATGCGTTGGGTGAAATGTGGAAGATAGTTTAAAATTGGATTTTAGAGTAAAAACAAGGAGGTTGGGGCATATTTAATTTTTAAAGAAAATGATGCTTTAAAAACAGATATAAAACATGCATAATGTAGACTCAGAAAATAAAGCTCATTTCAGATAATAAAGATAAAGTTCATAATTGCTACAAGTTACCTTACTCTCATATTTCTTCATCTGTTTCTTTTCACGAATGACTTCTCCATCATTAAGGAAAATCATATTGGGACTAAAATTACAGTCCTTCTCGGGTGTGGTCAAATATCTGCTTCATCTAAATTAAATAAAAGATGTAGTTGATTAGGAAGTTCTCAGACAAAATTTTCTCACGTATGCCAGCAAAACTTATAACATCTGAAAATTCTGCTCTTGACTTGGTTCCAGTTTCTGGATTTCTTCCTCCTTTGGTTCCAGTTTCTGGATTTCTTCCTTCTGATTGATTGTTCCATCTCTTCACTATACTTCGCATTTCTAGTTTGTTACCTATGGATGTTGTTTCACTTCCTTCGTTCACAGTAAGATTTTAGGCAAAATTCATGTTTGTCCTGATTAAAGTCCCTATATAGAAGCTTAGCTTCTATACAGGGACCCTAGTCCTGATAAGGCTAAATGACTCAATGGATGTCCGCATTTCCAGTACACTTAAGTACAGAGTGACCTCGTAGGTAACGCGTTGAAAAGAAATGTCAATGTCTCGAAAGCTGTTTGGCATATCATGTTCAAACTTGGGAGTTAGTTTCGGTACAATGGACCTTTTTTTTGGGGGGGGGGGCAGTCTCATTGGTTCGCTTTTGTTGTTGTTTAGTTTTTAGTGAAAATGTCAGAGATATAGCGTTTTTGACCGCATTTTCATTGTTCGAACGTAATATTAGAGCAATAGCAGCCCAATTTCAGCTCAAAAAACATTTGCGACTGAGGTTTAAGATAACAGCGTCGAAGACCTGAGAACTGCGATTCAGACAGTTATTGAAATGAGTGAAACTTCTACTTTTTCCGCGCGTCCGGAGCGCAACTTTAACTTTCACCTTTTCATTAAGATCATTGAATTTAATTAAGAAAAAATAGTTTATCGTAGCATCGAGTCTGTGTGTGAAATAAAACCATGCTTTTACTTTATACTGAAAGCAGGAACACGCCGTCGTAGAATTAAGCGTTTTTAAACATCTCAAGACTGCATTTAACCTTTTATTTAATCATATTTTTTCATGATCATTATTTTTTTCTTAAATAAAATATAAACTTTTGACAAAGCATAAAACTATGTGTATTAAAATCAAACAAATTTTAGTTTAAACTAGTAGCAGAAAAAAAAAACATAGTTGGCAATCTCGTATGCATATATTTCCAGTCATAGGCAGGGATTCAAGTGAAACAGCACTGCGATTGCTTCAAATTGCAATCGCTACTGGAAGTTAATTACATTATCATCAACTTAAATTGGCATGACGTCACTACGGGTGGAGCCAATAACAGCTCACAAGCACTCAGCGATCTCCTCCTATTCGCCAAGTAGGCTGTGACGTTTTATCTAGCTCGTTTTTCATAGGCAAATGTCACGCTGACGTCACGATGTTTTTATCAAGAAACGTTCTAATGTAATTCATTTCCAGTCGCGATTGTAATTTGCGATTGCCTGTTTCACTTGAATCCCTGCCTAAATTTGAACTGATATAATCAAGTTACATGAGCTGAAATGAATTTCTACAGAGTAAAAAAATCGACAAGTATGTGCGAGCATTAAAACAAAACCAAGATTTCACTTTCAAAAGCTGGCAGAAAAAACTCAACTCCAGCGTGAACCTGTATTTCTTCATGAAACTTTACAAATAAAATTCTATTTTACATAACAAAAAAGGGAGGGGGGTATTAACTATTAAAACCAAACAGTTCAAGTGAAAACTCAACTGCATTTTAGCTTTTAACTATTAGACGAAAAAACAGGTTGATGCTCTGCTATAAATAAATAAATTGGAATGGTTTCTAAGTATTTCTAATAAAAAAATGCAATTCCCTTTAGTTTAAGAGCATCTGCAAGATTCTAGTGTAAGTTGGAAAAATAATCATTAAAAACAATTTGCCTCTTCCATTTCTTTGAGTATTATGTAATTGATAGCTAGGCCATGAAAGCGTTATTTATGAAGCATAAATGATATTACTTATTCGCGTTGAGTTACTTTGTTGCATTAAACATTGGTTAAAATGGCTAGACGGGAAAAGAAAAGATTGACTGAGCAAAGGCGAAAAAGGTTTTTATTGTATTGTAACTAAATAGTTTATGAGTATAGTAAGGCAAATTACCGTCTATTGATTTGCAATGCATCGCACTTGTACGTTACAGATAAAACATGGGGAAATACTCCAGAAAGAATAAATTTTAAATTAGTTCTCCTCCAGAAAATAAGGCATTACACCATTTTACTTTTGTTTTGCAAAAGCACTATTGCATAAAAGATTTGTAAAACCATATGTAGGCCCGTCGTTTAGGGGATATTTCAACCCGATGTTAAAACACAATGTATGTATCTTTATCTATGCTATATTTTACAGTTAATACTACATGCATTGAGTATATGCCGTTGCCACTCCTCCCTTTCTGGAGAAAGTTGAAATGACTTCTTTTATTAGTTATAAGTTTCTTTTCTTTTTTTCACTAATACAGTGGCCGTCGCTTATATGAATCGCTTTTTCTCTAAACAGTTTTGATTCGATAAAGCGGCTAATTCAATAAATCAAGATTCTGTTCTATTTTTGACGATTTGATTCATTAAAATGATTGATTTAATTCACCACTGATTCAATAAACCGGCGTTCACTGTACTAAATTTATAGAACACCAAAGCTGCAATCTATCAGCAGATGATTGACTTTTTTTCGCTTTCTCTTGCACTTAACATGACATAACAATTGATATTTAGGAATGGAAATTCGAAAATTATCCGGGTTTCTGCTCAAATCCACATTTTGCATAAGCAATATTACTTCCATTTTTCCACTGTATTATGCTTGAAAAAATCCCTATACGTTTTCGACGTAACCTAACTTGACTTGTTTCAGTTGATCTATTTGCACGTATCTGTATAATCCGTTTGCAGTAATGAACTATTCTTTTTTTAGTATTTACCTACACTGTTATTGATTTATTTTGCAAGAGTTTACATGTATGTGATCGTGATGGGGTGGCCCCGGGCTCTAATCCTGGTTTGGGCATGTACGCACTTTATCTCTCTCCTGTCATTTTCCTTTCTGTGTGTAAAAGTGTGTTATGAATGGATGCCTAAACTATGAACGGGTCCTTATGGCCCGTGTATTGAGCTAAAACTGTCTTCCACTTTAATGGTACTCGTAAAAACGGAAGCCGTACCTATCTTCCTTAAATCGAGTAGATTTCATCTGCTCGGGCTCGCATACCCGAGTGGTATTTGAAACAACAGCAACAACATGTATGTGGGTATTATAGTTCGTTTTTATTTTTTACTAGCGTACACTATAAGAAAATTGGGTAAGGTTACCATTGTCAATGGGTGTAAGGTTACACAACTTCTGGAGAAGGCTGCTCCGAGTTTAAGAAAGCTAATCGTTTGAGAAAAGTTTCACGTAGCCTGCGTAAAGTTCCACCATGCGTTCAAATTACTGGGGTATCATTTAAAGCACATTCATTAAGATAAACATCGGCGCAGAGCTGTATACAAAGTTAATACCGGAGGGTGGGGTGAGAGGAGAAGGAGCAGTCCAGGCCCCTCTCTCTCAGGAGGAGCATCCGCGAGCGGAGACCGGTGAACCTCAAAAATGAAAGGACACAATTCAACAATAAAGAGAGACACTAAGCAATTCAAATGCGTTTGAAAAAATAACTTTGTCCACTGGTTAAACGTGTTCTTTCACTAAGTTGATGCACTTTTTTTTTTTGTTTTAAACCTAACAAAAAAAAATGAAGAGACACTATGCATCATTATCAAGAAAAGAAAGAGCAATAAATTCTTTAAGTTTTTTGAGCAGGGAAGATTCTTGAGAGGTCACATTGACTTTCCGTGGCCTCCGAACTGTTATTTGGTGGCTTTTAGAGCTACCACCATCTCCTTTTATCTAAAGATCAAGAGCATATGTATCATACAACTGGCATTTGAGATCATAATATGTATAACTGTTTTTGCATACTTTCTGAAACTTACATATTCACAAGCCCATTTTTTTTACTATATGGGCTATGTATAAAATTTTACTAGCATTTATTTTACATAATTATTTTTACCTTTCAAAACATATGAATTCCATTATGTCTTTCAACCTTTACACAATAACATAAAAACATTAGTAACTTTTGAGGATGTGTGATGGAAGTCTTTTATATCTAAAAATATTTAGTATAAAGATATTTTTAAATCTTTTATTGGTTCATTTTACAAATAATGTTTTCAATGGTCTGTTTTCTTAGCTTAACAAAAACCTCTTATTTCTAACCGCTATTCTTTCTTTATTATACTATAAGATTCCTGATGTAGAAATATGTCATAAAAATAGTTACCTTTAAATTAAAAGACTCGATGTCATAATGTGCTATTTTTGAAATAAGAAAGCTTTAGTTTCCAATTATTTTTGACATATACAAGATTAATGCAGACATTTTCCTTAAAAGCAGATTTTTTATCATGTTTCTTCTTCGAATTCTCTGATCTGCCTACCCCTCCGAACATTTCAACACCAATTTTGATGGGGTAGAGATTTCATTTTTTTGAGCTTTGTAGTATATCACAAATATTTTATTTCAATGACTTTATTAGACACTCAAATAAACTAAACAAGTCTTTGAGCATGGTTATTTTAATAACTTACAACATCATTGCCACAAGCACATTAGCTTATATGCTTCAGAAAGATCTTTTGAAATACTGTAAGATACATAATAAAATAAGAAAGTATATGTGTATCAATGTACGTGATTTAATCAGTACTTGTGTAGTACCAGCTTCTTTTTATCCCAAGCATGAGCTTTCAAACATTCACCAAAATGGAGGTGAAAAAAATCTTCCTCCTTAGAAGTTTTGATACCAATCGAAAACCGGGATTTGTTTCACAAGATAAAACTCGATCTCATCTTCTTTGACTGTTAGAACAGTTATTACAACCGTCTTCATCAAATGAAAATCCAGTGTTACTTAAAATCTAATCGGACGATTACAATGTAACTCGAGAATAAAAATCAAAGCCGAAGATGCACGCTGCTCATTTTATGAGCAAGAAACATTGTTCTGCCTTGTGCACTTGGTTGTGTCTTTTTTTTATTTGAATAATGTATCAAAAGCTGTTCTTATTGTCTTATTTGCAATTAAATTTTATTTTTTTCAAATTATTTTTTCCGTTTAATGTTTTATTAATCAACATATTAAGATTAGAAAAAAAAAAACCATGTGTTCTTGATTTTGCAGTTATTAGTTTTTGTAAGCAGCAAAAGACCGTCTTGTTTTGTCTTACTTGCAAAGCAAGCTAAATTACAATTGAAATTTAAAACTAAATAGGTAAATACATTTAAAATACTTTCGCTTTTGTATTTTACAAATGCTTAAAAATTACAATGCTAGAGTTCCGTTAGAAATAATGAAAACATTTTTATTTGCCGCTATTTCAAAAGGCATTACGTTATTTATGACAGTGTCTGAACTTGAGATGGTTTATTTCTTCTTGTTGAGTTCAATGAAAAACGGAAATGTCTTTAACATGGCATACGCATACTTCATGCCTTATAATACAACATTTTTTTTTCGTAAAAACTATAAAGAAGTATTACATTGCTTTGCTCAAATTTTTAGGGTATGAATTTTGAACTCAGAATTATCACGAAATATTCCTAAATTGTTGAGTTTTTGCAGTTATTTTAGTTACACATACGACCAAAATTTTATACATTATCTTTTATGCAAAAGAATAATACCCAAACACCACAGTTAACAGCCAAAAAATTGTATCCGTTGAAATAAACTCAACTGCTTTTGACTAGTATAATACAGCCTAATAGTAGCTGCAGTAAACACATGTTTTTCTTTCATATACGTAATACACCAAACTGAATATTATTCTCTCCGCGGAAATTCGAAGTAAGTTTAAATGCATATCTTTCCCTAAAAGAAGCTTTCAATTTCAATGAATAAATAAAACCACGAGATAACTCCGAATTGAGTTCAAAATAAAATTCAATGCGCGTAAAAGTCCAAAATAAAAAATCACACAAAAAAATAAGCCACAACTCGTGTACGATGGTAAAATTGGACTTCTGCAAAGAGTTCACTTTCGAAATTTAGAAGCAGAGAAGTAAGGACGATATGTATGAATAAATATTTTCTCATGAAAAAGAAGCTGTTTATGAACAGTATTCACAATCCATAAAGTTAATAAGAAAGTGGTAAAAACTTTCAGGCTAGAAAAATATTTCTGATGGAAAAATTAGCATAAAATGCTCCATTCGTGTCAAGAATTAAAGTTTGAAATATCTTTCGCGTAAACTATTGATCAAATCAAAAAGTGCTAACAATTTTATGATCTCAAGTACCAAACGAAAGTTTTAAGTTGTTTGATATTTATACTACCAAACTTTGAACTAATTTATTATGAGTAGAACCAATTATGGCACTTTTAGGACATAAAAACGAAATACCTTTATCTCCTGAAAAAGTTTTAATGCGGAAAAACTGAACTTCAAAACATTTACAGCGAGATGCCATCCATGGCAAAATTCTTCTTTGAAATGATCGTAGAAGAAAATAAACAGGATTAAATATAGCAACAGTTTTCTAACAGGCATGATAATTTATTTTCAGCAAAAAGCTAATAAATCAGATAAATAAACCATAGGGTTATCCATAAAAAATATGATTTCTAATTTTCATGGTCTTACCCTCTATAATGGTTCCTTTTATAGAAAAATAAAGTGGGAAAAGTTTCAGCCAGATATATTAAAATTACAGGTAGCTGAATTAGCCTGAAGTTTATCATATACAGGGCAAGACTCTAAAGCAAAATTTTGAGGGGTCATAAAAAACATCTAAACAAGCAAGTATATGTAAGCATATAATTGCAAACGTAATACTGATGTGCTACATGCACACAAATCCTGAAACTGACGAGTGTGAAACAAGTCGTAAAAATTTATGACACAAGAGAACTTTGCACAATATTTTAGTTTTTATCGAAAGAAAATATTTTAGTTTTTATAAACCTAAAGCACAACATTTTAGTTTTAAAAAACCTTTACTGCCAGCAGCTGTATTACTGTTCGTTTTCGAACTCCGCGCCTTGCAGCCATGAATGGTTTCATTTCGAAAAGGGGTAATAGATTAAAGAGGCGCACTTCCGGATGCTTTCCATTTTTTTTCGCTTGCTACTTACTTCCTTGTTGAACATTACTTTGCATTTCCCCCTTATTTTTGAGAAAATCAGAACAGACCTGACGCTTGCGCAAATTCGAGGTAGGTCTCAAATGCCTGAGCTAAACTGTGTCTGCTACAGTTTGGGTATTTTCATCCGTACTTCTTAACCACGTCTATCAGGACTCGAAATTGAGACCCATACAATGTTAATAACACACCTAACTCTTAAATGAGCGCAACAATCCTCTCTCAATTAAATAATTTTGAACTTATAACACAGATCTTCCAATTTTGAACCATAGTGGAAATATTCTCAATTAAATGGATGTACAAAGGATCCAACTGGAATTTCTATTTTTTTAAACCATTTAATTTATCTTTCTGTTGAGAAGTCTTTAAACTTTTTTTCTCTGAATGATTTAAGACTTATAGCAGCGCAGTTTGAAGGATTATTTGGACTGTTTACTTCTTTTATCATGAGTCGTTCGGCATAAAGAGGCAGATCAGACATAGCTAATGCTACCAAATCTTTATACTAACACTAGACCGAAGTAGCTTTTAGTTTTTGCGATTAACTATAGAAAAACATTGGCATTTATCTGTGAATTATCTGGGAGTGTGTTTGATAGATGAAAGTTCTCACACGGTGATCAGATGCTATATCAAAGCAGTTATCCAGAAACAAAACTTACTCTGTAACAACTTTCACCGCGATTAATCTGGATTAAAACATCCATATTTTCATGCTATATATAACTCTTAAAACTCATGGATTGGTGCCAAAAATCCTAAACCTTTCATAGGAACTAATACAAGAACTATTATTAATGTAGTGTACAAAAGCTCCTTTACAACCATTTCTTGGTTGAAAAGTGATTCTAACAAAAGCATAGAGTTATTAAATCAAGGACAAAACTTGAAGTGCAGCAACTTCAACACCTATTTCAATTTGAAAGTTCTCTGTTGATAAAGTTCCATGATGTTTGAAACCTTTTTTTAAAATGGTACAATTCAGAAGCTGAACTTCATCTCGTACATACTTCAAATCAGATGATTTGACTTGATTAGTTCCATCATATGAAGTGTTCACACACAGGACTTTCAAGAAGAGAGCAGGGAAAAAAAATGATGTCAAGATCTTGAAGCCCTAATCCAAAAATTCCATTACAAATTCGTGGACCATATCTGCATTACTTCAGTTTTTCGTGTCACCATAATTATATTCAATTTTACGAATTATACGATCATCCAATTCAGTCATATTTATCTTGTTATGAATTATTTTAATTCAAAATCATCTCAAACGGTGTAGAACATTTATCCATTTATTTTTGTGTTAACGACTCACCCCCCCCCCCCTCCTAAATTAGTTTCTGGAGCATGCACCATTTTGTTAACCTACGTTAAAGCTTGTGTCACATTGATCTCACCTTACTCTCTATGTCTGCAATTTATCTCTATCTCATGCATTTCTTCATCAAAAAAAAAAGAGAATTCGATTAGTTTATATGGGAATGGGAAATATTAACCTGAATTCAACAAATATATAAGTAACTGTAAGTAAACTTTAAAAATGCATGAGATTGATTTTTGAAAGGTTACTTAAAATATTCATTCGAATTTCTTAACATTTATCATAGCTGAAAATCTATTAAAGCTACTGAAAAACTATTACTCAAAAAGTTTTTTTAATTCTCAACATTAACTTTAATCAACGAAACTTATTTCTTTTTTTCTTCGTAATAAAAGTGACCTTTCTAAAAAGTCACTTTAAGCCACTTTAAACTTACCCAAATTCTTTAATATACAGGGTGCCCACTCCTATCGTGGACCAATAGCTAATTTCTAAACCGTTAGAGATACGCATATAGTTCATTTAGGAAAAAATCTCCAAATTACGAAAGGAATTTTGAGTCTATTCAATGTTTTTCAAAAAATCAAATTTTGAAAGAGTTACGAAATTTAAATTTTTATACAGCCCCCCAGTCCTATCAATCATATTTAGTAAAACATTCTTGACACTGTAACGTTTAAAACTAAAAAAAAATCACTGTTCTACCACAAAAATTGACCGAGTTATGACGTTTTGAAAAAGAGTTGAGTTTTGAAAAATCGAGAGATCGCTCCACCGATGACGTCATGAAATAATGCAAAAGCTTGATTTTTCAAAACGTCATAACTCGGTCAATTTTTGTGGTAGAACAGTGATTCTTTTTTAGTTTTAAACGTTACAGTGTCAAGAATGTTTTACTAAATATGATTGATAGGACTGGGGGGCTGTATAAAAATTTAAATTTCGTAACTCTTTCAAAATTTGATTTTTTGAAAAACATTGAATAGACCCAAAATTCCTTTCGTAATTTGGAGATTTTTTCCTAAATGAACTATATGCGTATCTCTAACGGTTTAGAAATTAGCTATTGGTCCACGATAGGAGTGGACACCCTGTATGTTACAAACTTAAAACAATTGTTTTTAAATATTGAGCCCAGGTGCCTCCAGCTAGTGGGGAAACTGGGCGTCAAAATCCTTTTGGCAATGGTATTCCGCCGATGGTGGCGCCACATGAAAGAGTGGATGCCGCTTCTGGGGAATGCACTAGATCTGCAAATGGCAAGAAGCTAAACGCAGCCCCATTTGAAACAAACAAACAAAAGTTACTAAAAAAAAATATTCTAATTTTTTTCTTTAACATTAATTTTAATAAACAAACCCTGATATATTTCTACTCGAAAATTTATAGCCATCAAAAGTCCTTAATATATGTTATAAGCTGAAAGAATTATTTCTTCATATCACTAAAAGACTTATCTAAAAAGTTTTTTTTTTCAACATTAATTTTAATTAACCAACTCTGTTACCCTTTTTCTCGCAATATTTTTATTCAAATTCCTTAACGTATGTTATAGGCTAAAAGAGAAGTTTTCTAAATTATTGAAAAGCTTACCTAAAAAGTTGTTTTTTTTTCTTTTCCAGTTTTAATTTTAATTACCAAGTTTAGTTACTCTTTTCCTCGCAATAATAGAATGTAAGTAAGCCCTACAAACGCATAAGATTGCCTTCTAAAAGGTCACTTTAAACATACGAGTTCCTTAATTATGTTTTGCAGGAGATAATTATTTATGAATTATTTTTTCATATCACTAAAAGACTTATCTAAAAAGTTTTTTTTTCAACATTAATTTTAATTAACAAACTGTGTTACCCTTTTTCGCGCAATAATATGTTTATTTAAATTCCTTAACTTATGTTATACGCTAAAAGAAAATTTTTCTAAATTGAAATGCTTGGAGGATAAAGGGGCTAAGTTACATTTAAAAAAATGAACACTCTGTACAATGATAAGCAATAGATACAGGTAAGCAAATAAAACTTGGTACATCAAACAGTGGATGTCAATAGACCAATTCCATACGCACACTAATGACAAAATCAGAAAACAAAATAGCGACAACAACTACAATAATAAAACTTAGAACTTTAATAACTCGCAATTTCTGTTTTGTCACTTAACCCCTTCATCTCCCAAGCCCTTCAATTATTGAAGAACTTACCTAAAAAGATGTTTTTCTTTCTTTTTCCCAGTTTTAACTTTAATTACCAAGTTTAGTTACCCTTTTCCTCCCAATAATAGAATGTAAGTAAGCCCTACAAATGCATAAGATTGCTTTCTAAAAGGTCACTTTAAACTTATACGAATTCCTTAATTATGTTTTGCAGGAGATAATTGTTTGTGGCGTCTCTCAGACGGTCGACTACAAACTTCGAACGTGCGTTGAAATAGAGAGCGCCTGTATGTTTTCCTGAATTACAAAGCTGGGAATGAAAATAACTCAATTCCAGTCTTCTAATGTGCAATCTATGTCTAATTATTTTACGTGACTGGGTCATTAGGCGATTCAAAGTGCCCATTTGTGGAATTCAAATTTATAACTCCAGGAATCAGTTTGTCCCCAACTGCAATTAAAATGGAAATATAGTTCTGAAGATAATATCGAGTTAAGCTTCGAATACCTCAAGGTCGTATTAATTTTCCCTTTTCTTTGTTTGGGGGAAAATTAAGAGGAGTGATATATATTTTAAGAGGTAAATAAATGGGGAGTGTTTCGTGAATTCAGACTACAGGGGTGGCAAAAATAAAATTGAAAAAATAATAATAAATCCATATGATTTGAATTTGGAAGTCTTGAGTTCAAACTGTGGTTTTGGCTCTCACGAATTGCGATGGGTGTGTAAGCATGTGTGTTCGTGTGTGTGTGTGTGTGTGTGTGTGTGTGTGTGTGTGTGTGTGTGTGTGTGTGTGTGTGTGTGTGTGTGTGTGTGTGTGTGTGTGTGTGTGTGTGCGTGTGCGTGTGTGTGTGTGTGTGTGTGTGTGGAGCTTGAACTCTCCTGCCCTGGAGGAATGGAACCCCAGACCAGAGTAGCTGTCCCGCACTTGCAAAGACGGGTGAAAGGTGGTAGTTGCAGAGGCATCCAACCAAAGGAAGCCAGCTGTTGTGAAATGAGAGTAATAAGTTATTTGCTGATTGCTTGCAAAAAATCTTTATTATGTCCGGAAGTGTTTCAAATGCATTCGCTTCAATGTAAATGTTTTGCAACGCAGTAATTTAGAGTAACTTTGGAGTCATTCCATGTCAAGTGGACTAGTGGTCCCCACCCGACCATCTCCGATTTGGATCAAATTTTACAGATGTATAGACATGCCTATGAAACTAACCTGTGCAAATTTTTAGCTTCCAAGATCCATATCTGGAGGAGCTAGGATCCCGCAAAAAATGTGCCCAAAATGGCGGATGAACTTCATGAAACAAGTTGCAATGTTTAGGTCAAGGTTGCAGAAAATTTTATCACAGTGGAAGCCTAATTTTTTTTGGAGCTTAAAGTACTTTTGGTTGTCAACACTTGCCAGTATATTCTTTGAGATTGCGCTTATTAGATTTTGTGTAGCACGTGCCTAAACTTGCGAAAAAACGCGGTGGGCAATTTTTTTCCTGGATTTCAGGTTGTCATAAATTTTTAACCAAAAAACTTCAAAGGTTTATACTTCGTAGTTTTATTGTCCAAATACTTGTTTTTAATGTTTTACAGCTACAGAGCTTAAATATTGTATTTGTAAAAGATATTGGCACCCTAAGTGTCGATGAAAACGCTTCTTTTGAAAAATCGCCTGTTTTCAACTCACTATATCTCAGGTTTGTCACCTAAGACCATTTTTTCTTTGGCACCATTAGAAAGAACAGATTTTTTCCTATCGAAATGAGTTTTTTTTTCGATGGTGTTCTTTCGAATAAGGATGAAAAAATTAGCTTGAAATACTGTCTGTTATGAAGAATTGGCATAATTAGGTTAAGACTGCAGAAAATTTTATCACACTGGGGACCTAATATTTTTGCAGTTTAAAGTACTTTTAGTGGTCAATACTCTCCAGTATTTTTTGTGAGATTGAGCTAATTAAATTTTGTGTACCACGCATGTTAACTTGCAAAAAAACGCGTTAGGCAATCTTTTTCCTGGATTCATAAATTTTTAACCAAACAAATTCAAAGGTTCATATTTCGTAGTTCTATTGTCCAAATACTTGGTTTTAATATTTTACAGCTGCAGAGCTTAAATATTGATTTTGTAAGAGATATTGTTGTTGTAAAAGTGTCTATCAAAATCATTTTAATGAAAAATCGCCTGTTTTCAACTCACTGTATCTCAAGTTTGTCACCTTCCACTGTTTTTTTGTTGGCACCATTAGAAAGAACAGATTTTTTCCCTTTGAAATGAGTTTTTTTTTCGATGGTGTTCTTTCGAATAAGGAAGAAAAAAATAGCTCGAAGTATTGTCAGTTATGAAGAATTAGCATAATTAGGCTAAGGCTGCAGAAAATTTTATTATACCAAAAGTTCGAATTTTTAACAACTAAAAGTACATTTAGTTGTTTATATAAATACTCTGATAAGAAAAAATCTGTTATTTATAGTAGTACTAACGAAAAGATGATGGAAGGTGACAAACCTGAGTTACAGTTCATTGAAATCAAGCTATTTTTCAAACAGGAATTGCCAATAATTTTCATGTATGCTACACAAAAGCTAATGAGCTGGAAATCACATAATTATTAGAATCTATTAACAACTAAATGTACTTTAAGTTGTTAAAAATTCGAACTTCTATTATAATAAAATATTCTGCAGTCTTAGCCTAATTATGCCAATTCTTCACAACTGACAAAACTTCCAGCTTTTTTTTTTCCTCCTTATTCGAAAGAACACCATCAAAAAATAAAACTCATTTCGATAGGTAAAAATCTGTTCTTTCTAATGGTGCCAACGAAAAAACGGTTGAAGGTGACAAACTTGAGATACAGTGAGTTGAAAACAGCCGATTTTCCATTAAAATGATTTTGATAGACACTTAGGGTGCCAATATCTTTTACAAATACAATATTTAAGCTCTGCAGCTGTAAAACATTAAAAACAAGTATTTGGACAATAGAACTACGAAATATGAACCTTTGAATTTGTTTGGTTAAAAATTTATGAATCCAGGAAAAAGATTGCCTAACGCGTTTTTTTGCAAGTTTACATGCGTGGTACACAAAATTTAATTAGCTCAATCTCACAAAAAATACTGGAGAGTATTGACCACTAAAAGTACTTTAAACTCCAAAAATATTAGGCCCCCAGTGTGATAAAATTTTCTGCAGTCTTAACCTAATTATGCCAATTCTTCATAACAGACAGTATTTCAAGCTAATTTTTTCATCCTTATTCGAAAGAACACCATCGAAAAAAAAACTCATTTCGATAGGAAAAAATCTGTTCTTTCTAATGGTGCCAAAGAAAAAATGGTCTTAGGTGACAAACCTGAGATATAGTGAGTTGAAAACAGGCGATTTTCCATTAAAATGATTTTGATAGACACTTAGGGTGCCAATATCTTTTACAAATACAATATTTAAGCTCTGCAGCTGTAAAACATTAAAAACAAGTATTTGGACAATAGAACTACGAAATATGAACCTTTGAATTTGTTTGGTTAAAAATTTATGAATCCAGGAAAAAGATTGCCTAACGCGTTTTTTTGCAAGTTTACATGCGTGGTACACAAAATTTAATTAGCTCAATCTCACAAAAAATACTGGAGAGTATTGACCACTAAAAGTACTTTAAACTCCAAAAATATTAGGCCCCCAGTGTGATAAAATTTTCTGCAGTCTTAACCTAATTATGCCAATTCTTCATAACAGACAGTATTTCAAGCTAATTTTTTCATCCTTATTCGAAAGAACACCATCGAAAAAAAAACTCATTTCGATAGGAAAAAATCTGTTCTTTCTAATGGTGCCAAAGAAAAAATGGTCTTAGGTGACAAACCTGAGATATAGTGAGTTGAAAACAGGCGATTTTTCAAAAGAAGCGTTTTCATCGACACTTAGGGTGCCAATATCTTTTACAAATACAATATTTAAGCTCTGTAGCTGTAAAACATTAAAAACAAGTATTTGGACAATAAAACTACGAAGTATAAACCTTTGAAGTTCTTTGGTTAAAAATTTATGACAACCTGAAATCCAGGAAAAAAAATTGCCCACCGCATTTTTTCGCAAGTTTAGGCACATGCTACACAAAATCTAATAAGCGCAATCTCAAAGAATATACTGGAGAGTGTTGACAACCAAAAGTACTTTAAGCTCCAAAAAAAATTAGGCTTCCACTGTGATAAAATTTTCTGCAACCTTGACCTAAACATTGCAACTTGTTTCACGAAGTTCATCCGCCATTTTGGGCCACATTTTTTGCGGGATCCTAGCTCCTCCAGATTTGGATCTTGAAAGCTAAAAATTTGCACAGGTTAGTTTCATAGGCATGTCTACACCTCTGTAAAATCAAATCCAAATCGGAGATGGTCGAGTGGGGACGATTTGAAAAATTGGTCCAGTTGACGTGGAATGACTCTTTGAACAATGTATGTTAACTTTACACTAAGGTCATTCCATAGAAATGTCAACCTCAGCCGAAGAAAAAAAAATACCGAAGTGAAAAAAGTATCAATAAATAAATAAATAAATGAAAATCATACAACATAAGAGGTTAAAAAAAATTGAAAAAGTATTGTAATTATCACTGAGATTAGCCATAATAAATAGTTTGTAGTGTATTTACTGCTTGTTATTCGATGGTTACGTTAGTCACGTTACGTTAGTCACACTCCTTAAGTAAAATTGACACTTAAGACTAAAAAAATTAAAATTTAATAAATGTGTTTTATGTTTTTTAAAGCCAACTTTACACATTTTTCAAATGTGTCATTCAATTTTTAACACTTGCTTAACTTTGAGAAATTTTTGCCCCACAACATGAGCATTAACTTTCAGCGTTGCAAAAATGTTACGTTAGTCACGCTGCTATTTTGGTTGAAAAAATACTTACTGTCAGTAATTTTGTTTTAAATTCTTAACAGAAATGATACATAGATCCCATGTACATTGTAAATCCACCGGCATAACTAAAAAATATTTTTTATCCTTTAACTTACAAGTAAAAACAGTTACAAAATCAGCTCTGAATGTTACTTTAGTCACTATGGAATGACCCACTATGAGGCATGTAAAAGATCCTTTGGGATATTCGTTTGGCTCTGATTATCCTTCGGCGACATTAAATTCCTACTGCAGTTTCGCATCGAAGAGAGCCCAGGTGAATCCATCTGGCGGTAACTGGGCGTCAAAGTTATATGTCCCTACGTATCAGCGCCTTAATGGTGACACAAGCAAAAACTGGATGCTTTATCGGGGGATCGCACCTCGGGTAACACATATAGCCTTTAATCGTTTTATAAACGTTTTTAAGCGGTTGTTATACAACGTCAATAACCATTTTACAACCTTTAAAAAACGAAGTGTGCTACTTGGGACTGGATCTGCAAAAGGTGATACGCTTACGCAGCCCCATTGGACGCCCCCAGAAAAAAAAGTTAACGTTATACCACTTCACATTTTTTTAGCATGTTTGACTTAAAACTAAAAACTGTAGAAGACCCAATGCTGCACAACACAACACTAATGCAGTCCAGGGTCCCCCGTACTCACCAATACACTTCGCTTAAACGGTTGGATGGAGCCTTGAAGACAGCTTTGTTTTTTTAATCCAGACCAGGAGCCAAACAACTCCTGATCTAGCGGGATGATTTGCGAGGACTTGAAAGTACCCCACTATTTCACATTCTGCATGTGGAAGGTCATCTATTTACGAAGATAGAAAAAGATGTCTAAAATTAATTACCGAAATTCGCTAAATTTGGGAACTTTTTGTAAGAGTTCAGCAGACTTTAAGACTTCATATTTTGATAACGGGGACACGAGGGAAAATAATTTATGCGTCTAAAAACATGTTTTATTGTGCACTTTCAATTGCTATTCATTTAATTTTTTTACTATTATACCGTTGTAGTCTCCCAGTAAGATAAACATATTTACATCAGATAACTCCTGTGGTTCAAATTTACACTAAATAAGGGCTAGTTTTGAACTAGATTAATAACTCATTTTAAATGAGCTATACAAATGTTGTTTAATAATGTTGCATAACTATACAATACTTGTTTATATGTTTTTCTTCAGGTTCATTCCACTAGATGGAATGCAACACTATTACACTATTAAAATATCATTGAGATAGTACAAAAAAAAAGAGAGAAATAGTGGATCATACTACTTACCATGTATGACTGTTCTTCAAATCACCTATTGAGTACACGTTTTCAAGTAGTACATTAAATGAGCATGAAATATGCATTTGCATTGACACTGCTGCATTTATACTGGATATATATAGACACATTTGTATTTCAACAGTATTTGAAGTGCATTAGTGCAGCAACTCATAAACTTCCTTTATTGGCATGCGAAATATCTCATCGAGTTTCGAACCAGAATGACATTTTCACTTCAGTGATATTCCAATTAACACAGCATTCGAACTCAAATTAAAGTCAACATGTCACAGATCGGACATTGCATTGAGAATTTAACGATTAGATTGTACATTGCTGTGTCATGGCGAACGCAAAAGCTACCAACTAGAACTTACACTCAGCCCTATTCGAAACGGGACATAAATTAGTGTAATACGTTTACACGACTTCAAATGATAGTAATGCGTGCAGCATGTTAAGCGTTTAAAAACGAAGAGTTAAGATTGTCAGTTGTAGCAAATATTGGAGCGGGGGAAAGCGGGGCTAAAAGTTCCAGCGGGTAAATTGTCCCCTTTGAAATAACTCAGCTAAGAAAAAAAGATAAATGGGTCATTTTCAAAATTTGCTTATATTTGCTGTCAGGAGGTTAAAAAGACGATTTTAAAGCATAACTTATATTTAAAATTCAATGCAAACAATTATTTTCTGCAAGAAATACTCCAAAAAAATTCTATCACTCAAAAAATTATCTAAATTTATTTATTTATTTTTATATAACTCTTTAAAAATGAAAATCAAGGCAAAAACGCTTGTGGGTCATTTTCACCATATGCTTACATTTCAGAATTTTTAAGTACTTTTTTTGACTTGCTATTTTCTTTTAATATCACTACCAGATGTTTTGTTACACATTTTAATTGTGTAAAAAAGCAATTGGTTGTACACTTTGATGCATAATTGAGTATTCAAATGCTGTTGTAAAACTTCAAGATGCAAGGAAAATTGTCGTCCGTTACCATACAAAATCGATATGAAATCTCACTTTTAAACTATATCACAGCTCCTAGAACCAACTTCATTTGAAATTATTTGCATCCCTGAAGGTTAAACCGATGTTTGTGATTATTAAAATATTGATCAAAAACTGTATGGTAACGGACTTGACCAGTAACGGACTTGACATTTCAACCAAAATGTCGAATTATGGCTAGGTCGTCGAATTTAAAAATTGAAAAACAGTATGCATTTTCTTAAAGTTGTATAATAAACAATATTTCGGGGTAAAAGTTAAGAAAAATAAAAATTATTACTAAAATCTTTGGTAACAGACTTGACAAAGAATAAAAATACGCACCTGGAAGAAATCTTGTGCTAAACGCCACAGCAATACTTCTCTACTTAGAAAAACAAAATGGTACGAAATAGTTACGTCACTAGTTTGTTAAGTTAACTGGATACATGTTACGATCTTTTGACTGCAATAAATATCTTTTTTAGCTAAAATAATCTTCGGGTAACGGACTTGACAAGAACTGCCGGACAAAATATATTCATGCATTTCTTAATGAAAAAAAATTACTATTGTCAATATTCATTATGAATATCTTATACTAACAGTCGATATATAAAAATATTTTGTTGTATAATAGGGTGATTCAGAAATGTATGGAAAAAAGTAGCCTTTGTATTTTTGTGCGTCTTACCCTCTTATTTTGTGCCACTATATACACTGATTATTTGTGCAAAATTTTAGCAAAATATATTAATATTTAGAGGTGGCTCAAACACCTTGAAATTTCGTGATATTGACAAAAACGTGATCGTAAATGATATCTATAGAAAAAAAGTAGCCTTTGTATTTTTATTCGTCTTACCGTCTTATTCAGGCCCTTTATATACACTGAATTATTCGCCCAAAATTTTAGTAAACTATATTTACATTTAGGAGTACTTCAAATTTTGTGATAGTGGCACAAATGCGAACGTAAATAATAATAATAATAAAGTTACTTTATTGCTTTTTTATATCTCCGAAGAAAAAAAGCGTGCAATCACAAAATGAACTATATATCTGAAAAACCAATGAAATGCAGAAAAGTATGAAAACTAATCAAATACGGAAAAAATATAAAAAACAAATTTAAATACATTAAATATATAGTAATTCGCTCATTAATTCTTGCAATACTTTTTAAGGTTACTTTTTTGCAACTTTGAAACCTTTTCTGTGTTCCTGTACCACTTGAAGAAGACACTGTCTTTGTTTTTCGTCGTTAGTGATAGTCTTAACAAATGCTTCAATAAGGGCCATGCCACGCTCCGTATTGTCGTTTACAATCCTCAGTTTCTTTGGTAGTATAAAGCCTTGTTGGTAGCTATCTTAAAGATTCGAATGCTCAGGATCAAACAGCTGATATATTTTGAGTTTCTTCTTTACATGATAAGGACGCTAAAATATTCCAAATCATTTCTTAGTGCTTGCACAAAAAGGTTGCTGGAACCCAGCTCTTAGATATTTTTCCATTAACGATAGAATGAAAGAAATCACATTCATATGTTACGAATACCTTTTGTTTGTCCAGCTGCAAGTTTGAACTGGTTGGGAAATATCCATAACTTGAAGCCATAAAGAATCTTTAACACAGATATAACACGAGGAACCACTCCTGGGACACGAAAACATACACCAAGAGAAGGTGCTCTGCTCAAGAAAGTCGCACTAAGCTCTAGTATCTTTCTTGGACAGTGGACACTTCTTTTCATGGGTCATGAGAAGTTAACTTTGCGCAACTTCCATTACTAGTTGCAAGTTGCTCTGAATGTGCTACCAACTCCTCAACCTCATCGTTCCTCACTCCAGGTTTAAAATTAGAATGTTTTATTCTGGACTATGATTGCTAAAACCGCTTAAAAAGCAGTATTGTAGATCCAATGGCAGTGGATGGTTCCACGCAATTGCGTGAACATCGCATCTGACATTGCACGCAATCAAATACCCCAATTCTACTTATTTCTTGGTTTATCGGTTAAAATACCGAGAGACCAAGAGTAGAATAGATTTCGGTTGTAATACCACAGAAAACACAATGTCTAAAATATAATGGCGGAAAGCACAATATAAAAGTTGCTTCCCTAGTTTTTTTTTCCCAAGTTCAAACATGCTCCAACTTTAGTACCGGCAATGCATGTCGTATTGAAACACATACCACGTACGAGCTCAGTAAGTTCCCATTTATCTAACTGGTTATCGTACAGCAGCATTTTCCGTAGCAATTCCAATGCCTGACTAACTTACTAGAACCCAGAAGTAAATCATCAATGCTTGTGGTCCTGATACTAATACTGGTATGAAACCCGCCGATCATCCTTCATTTTCCCAATATATTTTGCATAAGTGTTTCGTTCCAGTGAACTATCAAAGGAAGTCCTAGATTTAAACGACTTTTGTAAGTTAACGGCCAATTCAGAGCGAATAGTTTGCATTTACCGTTTTATGGACGTTGTCAAATCCTCCCCATTTTGACCCATACTTTGTACTGTAGCAGCTACTATCAAAGTGGCTTTCTGTCACTTATACTGGGCCCTGTCTAGAGTGGATGCTAGGTGTTTTAGCCAAATAAACTCATACACCTCAAACAACCGAAAAGAAAACAGAAACCACAGCCCGAGCTTGCAGCTGCATTTTCTACCCAAACTCAGGTAAGAGATAATGCAGCTTTGGAGCGGGTGGGGGGGGGGGGGTAATCGTTACAACTCACTTTGAGCTATTATTTTATTGACTAATTACTTAGTAGAGTAAACTAACGTTTTAAGTTACTCTATTTTATATGAAGAACTAGCGGTACCCGCACGGCTTTGCCCGTGGTATAAAATTAAGAATTCATCTGTAAAAAATTGATATAGCAGAAAAAATACTCTATTTTAGTTATTCAACTATAATTCTTTTAAAGAATGATATAAAAATTTGCCATGGACCCCACACTACTTCCTTTTACGTGTACATTTCGTAGTAGATGCCTTAAGTGCTAAAATAGTGCTTGGAGTAAGCAAGATAACAATTCAAACATTTACATCCCTAGTTTGCCACAAAACAATGCAAAAAAATGTTTTTCAATGATTAATCTCCTAAATATCGCCGATGTTAACATCATTCAGTGGATTTTTCGCAAAATATCGCCAATAGCACCAAATTGAACCTAAACAAAAAAAATAAATTTTTTCGCCAAATTTGCCGCCAACTTGGCGATATGTCGCCAAATTGGCGTCAAATACTTGGCGACTAAAAGCTTGGCGATATTTCGCCAAGTGCTCGCGCCAATTCATATCACTTTTGTCTGCATTGAAATTAACACTGATTTACCCCATAAAAGGGGTAAAAAACCCCTTGGGGAAATTCGAATGCAACCCCAAGGGGAGGTGCACAAAAATAAGCCAAGAGAGAAAATAAGAACAATTTTGCTGCTCACAGAAATCTTACCAAAGTTTAAAAGAAGAAGGAAGTTTTCTTTCCTAACTTCAAAAACAAAATAATAGAAATTTCGTGCATTATTCTTCACCATGATAATAAAAACAATAAACATCGACAAACATCAACCAGCAAATGATAAATTAAAAGCCAAACTCGTTCACTCAAGCCATTTACTGCAATTTATATTGAAATAAAAAAAAAGGAAATAAAATATGTTTTGCCAGACGATAAATTTAGAATGGTTTACTATCATGTTGTTTCTTTTTTGACCTCATTTAGTTAAACAATGTTTCCCTCTTCTACACAACTCATCAGATCGCCAAAATATCTCTAAACTCACAAAAATGGTACGCGTCAGTTTCTTCCTTCTCTACCTTTTTTAAAGAAAGGACTCGATTTCTCATTTGATTGACAGGTGCCATCTTATCACGATTTTATTATATTTCATTTGACTAATTTTAATAAGGCTTGGAGTTTGGATTGCTACAAAAACAAATACATTTTTAAAATTATTAATGGAAAAAGAACGAAACAAATAAACGAAACAAAAACGTAACCATGGTAACAACATTAAAAGTTGATTTCCGTTGATAAAATAATTCATTTCATTAACCATTTTAGAATCGTTTGGCTTGCTTTACTGAAGATAAGCCTTGAATTTCGGGATTCTAAAAACAATTATTACAGCTCTCCTGATGATCGTAGAAACTTCGAAAAAACTTCATTTTATGCAGAAAATTTCAAGCTTTCGAATGACATAAGACTTGAAAATGTGTATGGAATATTTCTTCCCTATTTTATTGAATTTCCGCTAAGAATTCGAATAGAAAAAGAACGAAATGGAATGTTCGAAAAATCGCTTCGAGGTGCAAAACTACATGCTACAAACTAATTTTGTGCCAAGTGGCATGAAAATCGACCGAACGGTTTTGGCGCTACGCGCGTAACAGACAGAAAGAAAGAAAGACAGACAAACCTTCAGCTTTATTATTAGTAGAGAAGAGATAGAGAAGAGATACTCCAAATCTCGAAATTGCTAATTTTCAACAGAATTCGATCGCGTTGAGCGACCTCTAAATATTATTCAATTGAGCTAAAATTTTACATACATCACATTCATGAATAGTGTAAAAAACTGCGGGGTAAGACCAGAGAAATTCAAAAAAAAATTTTTTTGAATCACCCTATGTATATACTTTTTTATATAATCAAGTATATAAAAAAAGTTAAACTTGCGAAAATTGGAAATGGACAAGCGTTTTTGCCTTAATTCTCATTTTTAAAGACTTGTATAAAAATAAATAAATAAATTTTAATAATTTTTTGAGTGATAGAATTTTTTTGGGGGTATTTCTTGCAGAAAATAATTGTTCGCATTGAATTTAAAAGATAAGTTATGCTTCAAAGTCGTCTTTTTAACCTCCGGACAGCAAATGTAAGCAAATTTTGAAAATGATCCTTGTCCATTTCCAATTTTCACAAGTTCAACTATTTTATATACTTAATTGTATAAAAAAGTTATATAAAACAAACTTTTTTTATACATTGACTATTAGTATATGATATTCACAATAAATATTGACAATAGTATTTTTTTTTTCATTAAGAAATGTATGAATATATTTTGTCCGGCCGTTCTTGTCAAGTCCGTTACCCTAAGTTTATTTTAGCTAAAAAAGGTATTTATTACAGTCAAAAGATGGTAACACGCATTCAGTTAACTTAACAAACTAGTGACGTAACTATTTCGTACCATTTTGTTTTCTTGAGTCGAGAAGTATTGCTGTGGCGTTTCGCACAAGATTTCTTCCAGGTGCGTATTTTTATTCTTTGTCAAGTCTGTTACCAAAAATTTTAGTATTAATTTTTACTTTTTCTCAACTTTTGCCCCGAAACATTGTTTATTATACAACTCTAAGAAAATGCATATTGTTGCTCAATTTTTAAATTCGACAACCTAGCCATAATTTGACATTTTGGTTGAAATGTCAAGTCCGTTACAGGTCAAATCCGTTAAAAAATGTCAAGTTCGTTACCATACAGTTTTTGATCAATATTTTAATAATCACAAACATCATTCTAAGCTTCAGGGATGCAAATAATTCAAATAAAGTTGGTTCTAGGCGCTATGATATAGTTTAAAAGTGAGATTTCATATTGATATTGTATGGTAACAGACGACAACTTTCGTTGCAATTTAAAGTTTTACAGCAGCATTTGAATACTGAATTATGCATCAAAGTGTACAACCAATTACTTTTTTACACAACTAAAAATGTGACAAAACATCTGTTAGTGATACTAAAAAAAAATAGCAAGTTAAAAAAATTTAAAAAATTTGAAATGTAAGCATATGGGGAAAATTACCCAAATGTATTTTATTAATACGTCGTGAAATAGAATGCTATAGCGTGCAAATGGCAGCCATTTTAGCCAGCCCAGTGGCCCCCGGTATAGGCATATCAAACGTCGAGCACGTGCGGCACTGGTCTACAAAAGTAAATATATTTTGTGTTAGGTGTTTTCGTCTTTTGCCCGAAATTTAATAGTTAGTGCTTAGCTTTGTGGTGTTTTTATGTAAGGATAGATTGTGAAAATTAATATCCTACGCTGAAACCATTTACGCTTCGTTACCTAATCTACAGTTTGATTTTTTAAAGACATGTGCTTTTGGGACTAGTTGTTCCCTTTTGGGGGGAACAACTTTCCCCAGAAAAAGTTAGCAACTAGCCTGAAGGATTGTCTTGCCCCTATTCATCTATTTTAGTTATGTACTAACTAAATACACATATGAATAAATAAAATATGAAAATATATGTTACTGGGAAAGACTGAAAGAGAGAAAATAAATTTTCACCAAAAATAAATCCTGAAATATTTAGTCTATCTCCGATATTAAATGTGAAATTTTCGAAGGAGCAAACTATTTAAGATTTCGAAATATCTTTCGTACTTAGATATAAAAATGATACTTTCGGAAGATCATATTCGAAATTCTAGATGAACTGAAGATTGAACCAATTATCTTAGCTTATTAGCTATTGAAGCTGTCAATTATTGTATGTAGTTACACTATATTCCACTATACTTACTGAATTTTACCATATTATGTATTATAATTTTCTATTTATTAGCTGTTAATTATTTCTGTATATTTAAGCTTAAAGACTAGCCATTGAATCATTACATACAAATTATCAATGTTAGAAAGCAAAAATAAAGAGAAAAATAGTTGTAGTAAGTGCGAAAAACAGCTGATTATTTGAACGATACTGTTGCAGTCCTTAAATAAAATCTCTCTCACATCTATCTTTTTTTTCTTCACAAATCATGTTTTCAATAAGTTGTTTATCTCACAACATCGTTAAATTCGAAATCGGCATCGTTATTCCTCGTCTTGTTAATCTCAGAACAATTTGCCCCACCCATGGAACAACTTGCCCCAAGTCGGGGCTAGTTGTTTCTTTTCGGCTTTACTTACTATAAAATTAACTATTAAAACATCTTACAAAATACAATTAAAAAAACAGACTGTACATCAAAGGAACATATAATACTTTGTTTTAACTTGGAATATTAATTCTAAAACAAATCATAATTTTTTAAAACAAATTTTAAACTAGATTTAAAAACGGAACTTTTAGCCCCTCTCTCCCACTGACGACAATTTCAAGCAGCTCAACATCTTCAAAACTAATGACACTTTAAAAACAAATTATAAAACACACCGTTCATTGCTGAAACAATTTTCAGTTAATCGAATCTGCAATTGCTTGCGAAGTAAAAATAAAATGCTATTTTAGTATGCATTTGTGGGAGAAGAGTAAGTTTACAAGAAATAAGTGTTAATTAGTATTATTATTATAATCACTTGGCACAGTATCGTGACTTTGTTTGACTTGGCGCAAAATGCCAACTAACTTAAATTTAAGAAAAAATCACCACGAAAATAAATAGCAATTCATCCATAGTTCAACATTTATTAGCTCAAATTGTTTCGAAGATAAAGCCCCATTATTTCAATAATTAAAAAAAAGAACAGAAAAAACGCAATAGAATTTATTTGTTATACTTATTTTTATAATTATAATTTACCTCGTCATACCATTAAAATTCAAACATTAAATAGTTAATACATTTTCAACTGTCAAAATAAGGATTCGTATGACATCAATCTTATTTGCGAAAGGGCGAAAACTTCTTTGTCTTTTTCTCGAGAAAATACTTGTCCATTAGGATAGACATAATACCTCCTGATTAAATCAGTTGATCGGCAGGAAATCCAGAGAATCCGATCACAACAGTTCATTGAACTTATTATTTCGCATCTCATTGTTTGATCTGTGAATAGGAATTTCATTTAGTTCTCAGGAACTCAAGGAGAAAAACTTCGATTATTTAATCAAAGCTTATCCTTTTTTTTGTTCGTATTATATTTTTTTAATCTCTGGATTAGTTTGATAACTTTTTTTTCACTTCCTTTTTAATTCAAGCTAAATTTTTTTATTTATTATTATGATGATAATTATTATCATTATTAAAATTATTATTTTGCACTTTAAACAACAGAAACAATAGCAAAGGCAAGAGCAAAAATTTCAATTTTATAGTAAAAGATAATGCATCATTAATAACCGGAATATAATGCATTACAATAGACAATACACGAATAATTTAAACAATTACATCCTTAAGATACTCGATATTAAGTTACTTGCACAACAATATTATTTTACTTTCTACATTGGTACAAGGTTACATTGGTGACCCTTAACGGGAAGCGATAATATGGCAAAAAAAAAAAAGATTTTTTTTTTGAGCGTTTCTTTATTGTTCCTTTCATTTTTAGAGACTAAAGGCAGCAATATACAGGGTGATGGATACTAAATGATGGATCAATTTTTAAAAATTCGTATTTATTAAAGTACAAATTCAGAAGGATCAATCTTAAACCAATTAAAATAGGAAGTGTCAAAGTTTCGGCGAGCAGTGATGGTCCCAGAATCTGCAGGTAGAGTTCGCACGACAATCTACTGCCATTCGTCAATCACAGGGGAAATGAAGGGTTCTACACTTCTGGCCACCGAGATCTTCGCTTTATTCTTCGAGGGGCCACAGTACCTGTCATTGTTGTGACTTAACCTGATACCCTAAATCCTGGGCCACCGAGATCTCCAGATCTCACCCGATGTGACTATTCCTTATGTTTTACGTTAAGGAAGCTGTTTACGTTCTACCTCTACCAATAAGTCTGGACGATCTGTGAAAGCGTGTCACTGCACTGCAAAAAATGAACTGTTGTTTTTACAGTATAATACTGGCAGCAGAGGTTCCAGTTTAAAACCGCAAAATGCACGGTAATAAACTGTAAAATTAGCACTTTTACATTTTAGCGCTTTAAAAGTAGAAATTTGATACTTTATTACTGTAAAATTAACAATTTTTGCAGTTTATCACTATAAAATTAGCTGTATAATACTGTAAAAAAAAACATTCATTTTTTAGTGTGCTACCGTGTAATACTCAGTTACAGTAAATGCACTTTCTTGTGTGTGGGACAAGTTTGGCCAGCACACAAATCTTTGCAGTGCAGCAGACGGTGGACACATTGAGCATTTATAATTGAAAAAACAAAATCTTTGAGGCTTCGTCTTTCCATCGGTATAAAGATTTTTAATTTTGGATTTGAATTTCAATAAATACGAATTTTTAAAAATGTGTCCATCGTTAAGAATAAACAGGTACTACACCAGACAAAATTGATTTTGTGACGCCTTGGATCATTTTTTAATGATTTTCAACTCTGGCTGCTGCATAATTGCTTATGACATATGAGGAGAAACTTCGATCTACTAACTCAGAAGCAATTAATCCTTCAAGGGAGGATATAGTTTTAACGTTAATAGTTAGAGGCAGGAATGCCAGGGCTTGGGGTTTTCCCACGATATTGAGTTTTATTAGGATTTTTTTCGACGGGTTTTGTTTTTGTGTTTGTTCATGAAAAATATACTGTGTTAAATATTTTACCAGTAACATATATTATCACACAATATAACTTTTTGGCTGAGCAATCTACAATGTACATGACCGAGCACATGACGAAACAGGATCTTGTTGTATGTAATTTGCTCTGATTCAAACCGAGAATGTGGTGAAAATAAGAATTTGCTAACCACATCCATTTTAGTTTAGCAAAAAAAAAATAGTGCATCCTCTTAAATATCCATAGATTAACCGGAATTTCGGTGAAACGTTGAATTTTGATGGTGAATTTCTTTGGAATTTAAAGGCTGGTATGGCTCTTCCAAAAGAAAAAAAAAAGTTTTTGTAATAACCCATCGCATTTGCTGGAATCATAAGCACATCAAATAAACATGAGCATAAAATATTTATATTGAGAAAAAAGAAAAGTGCGAAAAATTTCTTCGCTTGAAAAAAAGAGCACACGGAAGTCATTGAATTAAGTGGTATCCTTCAGTTGCGCTCGCTTTCAATAACGTTAAAAAAATCTATTAAGGAAAGTGAAGCTCCTTACTTGTTTGACACGATTTTTTTAAATCAACAAATATATTTTTCATTAATGGAACAACTCAAGCAATTTATTCTGAGCATTAAAGAGTAACAAGTTTTTAAAAAGTATACATATATAACATTTTCAGAATAATATTTCTTTCCTTATTACTTTGGATTTTTTTAAATGGAAATCGATAACCGAAACTATTTGAGCGTCGAGTCAAAAATTCAACTTTTCCTGAATGGAAAAAGAGCGTAATAGCTAAAAATATCTAACAGCTGATTTTTGGATCGATATCTTTGAAATCTCAACAGGTAGCTGAGTAAAATTTAAATCTAAACTTAGGGACGAGATAATTTTATAGAAAGGTTTCAGGTGTTGGATTTAGACTACTGTCTAATTAAGATTTAAATATATTTTCTTTCTCATTAAAAAGCATGCTCTCGAAGCTCGTCTTTTACATACAAAAGCGCAGAGGTGCTTCTTAAATGCCTGCAAGCATATCTTATAAAAATGTATTTTTTCCTGTGCATTTTTTGTAAAAAAAATTTAAGAATTTCACCTCAAAGGACTCAACTGTTCTGTTAAGACAAAGAGTAGAGTATGACATTGGCAAAAAAAAAAAAAATATATTTCAATATGTTGTTGGCAGAGGAAGTTATGATCGTTTGAATATCGGTAAAATATGGCATTTTTCATATTTCGGCCTTACGCAACTAAAAGCACGTTGAACTTTCCTCGGCTATTTATACATTATTTTAAAGTGATTACACTGGTCTTTCAAACGACACTACTTTTGCCGTGGCAACTAAAATGTACAAGCTGTTTTTGGACCTTAAAAACGCTAAAAAACGTCAAAAATGCCTTGTTTTGAGGGCCTTCACTGACCTTACGGCAACAACTTACCAGGAATCTAATATTCATTTTTAAAGTTTTAACCTTCTATATTCCATATACAAAAAGAAAGTTGGAGTTCAACAGATCCTGGTAAGAGTTTTGGTTCACAGCAATTTCCATGTCTTGAAAATCCGCTTAATTTTTGATGCCGCACCTTCACCTTTAGGGGTCCATAAAAACTAAACAACTCAACTTTCGAACAATACATTCTGGATTTGGTCTTTCAATAAGATAATAAACATTTGGTAAATTTTTGGAAAAAATCTGAGACGTCATGAATCACCTCATAATGCTAGGCGTGAGTTTCTCAGATTCTTGCTCTTAATACTTGTAGCGTTTTTTTTAGGGATTTTTTTGATCTATTCTTTTCCATCTGGCTATTCCATGGAAAACCGGACGTTTCACAATCTGAAAAAATTCTGGTTTAAAATGGTATTAGGAACTAAGTTTATTTTTGAACTTCAAGTCACATATATTTAGGAATAACTTTTAAGTATTTTCGTTTTTTGAGTGACAACAGGGTTTCAAAGATGTTGACACCAGCTGAATACTGTGGAGTAGAAACCTGCTATTCCAAAGAAAGTTTACTATGGTTTTATATTAATTTGGATATTTCTTCAAGTTTTATTTTAAAAACTAGCTGCCAGGGCAGCTAGATTAGCTTCCTGCGGCATGTTGATGCATAACGTCCCCCCTCTCTAACTTTTACCTCATTCTGAAGTTATATTATTTGATATAATTTAATGTTCATTCGATTTCAAGACATACCACGCACGTGGCCCGGCGTTGCACGGGCACTTCGTGCCCTGAAAGTAGTGAGAAAAAGATTTAAAGAAACTACTCCCCGCCAAGGCGGCTCGCTTACAGGCGCTTCACGCCTTTACTTTTTTCCTATATAAAAAAAATCATTCCAATTATTGAGATGCTTCACGCCTTCAAGATGGTGAGGAAAGTTTCAGTAAGTTCAGCTCGCTCAAAAGAAAAAAGCAGACATAGATACTCAGTTTTTAATATAAGTAGATGGCTCTTCAACAAATAAATGTTTCAAAATATTACCAGTAGCTAGCGATAAAAATTCTACGTAAGTGGCCCGCTTATGAGTTTTGAGTTTGATTTAGTTAAGCCTTCATTCAAAATTCTCATTATCATTGTTATCACTGTTTCATAGCAACGACGGTTTGCAAGAATGGATTTCATATTTAATCATTTATTAGGCTTAATCGCTTTAAACTTGACTACTTATTAATTGATATCTTCGCTAATTAAAATCGTATAATTATATCAATTGAAACTAATGAAGCCTGAAAAATTACCCATCTATCGGTACCTGGTTCGACTTTCAGGTCATTGGCGTTCAGGAGAAAGAAGCGTGACATAGAAAGATAGTTAGAAAGAAAGATAGTTAGAAAGATACTCAGTTTTTAATATAAGTAGATGAGTGAGTTATTATTATTTTTTTTTCATTTTATTTCTTATTTTAGGATTTTTCAGCAGTAAAGTAACATCCTTTTAAAAACTATACTAGACAAACACATAGATCTCTAGATTGATACCGGCAAGTTTATAACCCCCCTTTCGTCGGGCGATTTAAAGTGTCTTGACGTGCTAAACAAAAGATTGCACATAAGAACATCAATAATACTCACGCATTTTTGCTCAGCACTACTTTTGTTCAAAATGTCCTGAGCGTGGCGTCACGTGAGGGACAATTTTAATTACCTTATAACTAATTACTAAATTAAATTTTTTTCATATCTTTTGCAGAAATGTTTACTCATATTATGGTTACTTACTTTCCTCCCAGCCACCACATCCGATTAAACCCTCATCAGGGTAGGTACGGTGGTGACTGGTGGGGTTTAAATAAATAAATAAATAAATATGGTTACTTACAAGCTGTAACCATTTCTAGTTTCAGTTTAGTGTTAATTTTAAAATGTACAACTATTCTGTCACGTGTAGGACATAGATTTTCGTTATCTTTGAAATGTAATAAAATAACTTGTACTGCAGTAAAATCTTTAAAATAAGGCACAAAATGAAACATACGCTCACCCTTTTTTAAAATAAAAAAGCAAAAATAGCCAACTTAATATGAAAACAAAGTAAAATCCCATTGAAACGAGCATGTTTTGACTCTACTGCATTCAGCTGGCGTCAGCCATCTTTGAAGCCCTGTTGCCACGCAAAAAACGAAAGTATTGAAAATTATTCCTGGATTTATATGATTTAAAGTTTCAAAAGTAAACTTACAAATAACCCTACCCAAGTGTCAATCGCCGATTCGAATAAAACTTGGCACATCGAGAGAACACCTAAAAATATTGAACCCATATTTTTTTTTATCTGCAACCGTTACAATTGAAGGGGTAAAATTTACCCCTAAATGGTAGTTTTTACCCTTTTTTGGGTTTCACGGATACGTTACCCTGCTCAAGGGTTAATTTCGATCGGAATGACACTTTGCACTTCGATAGACCATTAAAAAATATCGAATACGTGTTTTTTTTATTGGCGGTAAAAGCGTTTAACAGGGTGAAATTTACCCCTGGAAATTGGGTTATTGAGATACACTGCACGGCAAATAAAAACCCTTCAAAATACTTCTGACACAGTTCTTGTGGATTCTTATGTAAAAGGACCCCCCTGAATTCAAGTAGATCAATAGTCCCCCCTCGTCCCCCTTTTCCATAAATGCCCCCCCCCCCCCCCTCCATTTTTTTTAGTTTCAGGCAATTTCACTGTCATTATTTTCATTTGCAAGGAAAGGGAGAAATTTATCAACCGTTAATATTCTTCTGAGGGATATGTAGAATTGGAGCTAGGTGGGGGTTCCATGGGGGGGAGGGGTTCCCCCCCTTTCCAAAGTCGTCGAAAACGGTTTTTTTTCGAGGGGTCTTTTTATGCAAAACTTTCTTCAATTTTCAATTTTAAACGAAATGCCTCATCCTATAAACCCCATGTCCAAAAAATCTTTACACAAATAATAATAATAATAACAATAATAATAATAATGATAATACATTTTACACATCGATAAAACACTTTAAAATGATAAACATGTTTTTTTTTTTTCATTATTATTATTATTCATTTATTTTTTTAAATCGGCAGCAAAAACTTTTTCCCGGGGGAAATTTACCCCTAAAAATTGTGTTGTTGGGACTCAACAGAGTGAAAATTTTAATTAAAAATCGAAACAATGAAACTAACTAAAGTGGACGTGTTTCAGGTTTTATCAAGAAATTCTATTTACATAATTACGACATCAATCTCATCCCTTGGAGAGAATGGAAAAGAATAAACTATTCGCAACTGTTACGAAAAAAGTATTTTATTTTTCTTTATTAGTAATCATTAGAGAAATGTTTAATGTTTTATAAGTATCTAATTATTCCTTATTCAAGGTATTCTTCACAATTATGTGATGTTTTATTATTATCTAGTGCAAAAAAATGTTTAATACATATGGACTTTGTACACCAACTACACCTCATACTAGCTAGTTCATCACACATTTGACATGATAAATTGAAATTGTTAAACCAATAAGTAACTGGAGTTTCGGAGTGTATTGGTTTTTCTGTTACTTATCCACTTTTGTACCATGCGTACTTAAACATATTTACAAATCGAGGGGAAGAGAATTGATTGTGGTTAAGGGATTGTAACTTTAAAATGTTATTTCTTGTATGCAAGTTAATGTCCACTTCATGCAACATGACAACATCACTAAAATATTTTACAAAATTTTTCCAAGGTCGAAAACCATATACATCGAGGGGCTGAATCATTCCAGTTGTACCTGGTGGTATAGTCATAACTTTTACTTTTTTTCTTGCTGTTATCTTCAGTTACAAACTTTGTTTCACCTTGACCACTCCAAGAAATCAATGCACAATACGGAATTATCACCAACATTGGGTAAAAAAACCTCATGAAACCATTTTTTTTTTTTTGACAATTCTGTTGTTAGTTTTCCAGATTTCGAGGCAAATACAACAATGTTAGGAGCTCTGAATATTATTTTTTTCCACAAGAGAACCAAACTGACCATTTTTTTCTGCCATAAGCTCTAACAAAGGTGACTTTAATTTAAAAAAAAAACGTTTTCGACGACCCCACCTTGGAACCCCACCTAGCTTCAATTGTACATATCCCTCAGAAGAATGTTAACGGTTGATAAATTTCTCCCTTTCCTTCCAAATGAAAATAATGACAGTGAAATTGCTTGAAACTAAAAAAATGTGGGGGGGGGGGGGCATTTATGGAAAAGGGGGATGAGGGGGGACTATGGATCTATTTGAATTCAGGGGGGTCCTTTTACATAAGAATCCACAAGAACTGTGTCAGAAGTATTTTGAAGGGTTTTTATTTGCCGTGCAGTGTATCTCAATAACCCAATTTCCAGGGGTAAATTTCACCCCGTTAAACGCGTTTACCCCCAATAAAAAAAACACGTATTCGATATTTTTAATGGTCTATCGAAGTGCAAAGTGTCATTCCGATCGAAATTAACCCTTGGGCAGGGTAACGTGTCCGCGAAACCCCAAAAAAGGGTAAAAACTACCATTTAGGGGTAAATTTTACCCCTTTAATTGTGACGGTTGCAGATAAAAAAAATATGGGTTCAATATTTTTAGGTGTTCTATCGATGTGCCAAGTTTTATTCGAATCGGCGATTGACACTTGGGTAGGGTTACTTGTTAGTACCTTGTATCCTATCAAAAAAGAGTTTTTTTTTTTCAAGTTGTGAAATGTCCGGTTTTCCGTGGAATGGCCCAAATATGTATGCATGCAATGAACTAGAGTTTATTTTCATTTACTTTTCTTTTAATACCAAGCTAATAAAAGTTTTTATCTCTAGTTGTTCCTTAGCTATGTAGCAACAACTAATAATTATATTTGTTTTACATATTACATTCTAAGTTGCTTTAAACATTTAAATTTATGCATTGACTTCACTTCTCCGTGCCTTTTATTCACATTGCGATTAGTAGATGGCGGGTCACATGATCCTAGATCCGTACATAACGTCCGAAGGCAAAAGATTCGTGGACCAAAGATCCATGATAAAATGGTAAGACGGACAAGAGATTCACGACAAGAAGTCCGATCGACATGAAATCCAACAAAGATGAAGGTCAAAATTGAACATAATATCTAGCGAGCAAAAAACCCTTTTAGAAACAGGCAGGAAATATTTCAGTGACATTTTTTTTGCAATATGGTTTTACTTTCAGTTTTTCTTCTTGAAAATGTATAGGTACTTTGCTTCTGATTTTCTTTTTTCTTTAGTATACTAACGTGCTAAGTGCAAAAGTCGTATCTGAAGACGAGTTCAAAATGAGACATTGCTGTTTAAAGATTTCCACCTTAATGTATATGATTCAGATGCGACTTTTGTGCTTAGCAAGGCAGTATAACATTTTTCAAACAATATCTTCTTTATATGCATTGCAGTTGTGTAAATTTCTTAAGGCATAAATAATTTAGATTTTAATGATTGCATCATGCATTTACGGTACAATTTTTTAAACTGTACGGTTAATCAGAGCTTTTTTTTTTCGCATGATATTTAGTAAGAACAAAGAACCCGAAGACAGCTGAAGATTGTGCAAATTTATGATTTCAGAAATTGAAAGTGTTTAACCATAGAACATAAAAATTCAAAAAAAAAAAAAAAAAACTAAATAAATAAATAAATAAAGATTTAAAAGAAGTAAAAAATAATGTTTCAATAATTGGAAGCAAACCTCAATTGCTAAAACTTTATCTGACAGAAATTATTTTTTTCTCTAAGATTTAATTTACGTTAAAAAAATAAAATAGTAGTCCTTAATTTCCAAGACTAGCCATCAGATTTATTATATTGCTAAGCAAAAGAGCAAATCACAACATGAACTTCAGTTATGGCCTCAAATTGCAATACTGACTCTAATTTAATACCATTTTATCATAGCTACAGGGAAATAAATAAGTGATGTCTCATTGGTAATACATTTACTGGCAGTTTCCGAGAACCCAAATCTACTTTGGGTCCTCGCTGAAACCGAATCTCTTCGTCGAAATATAGACCTGGATAAATGAGCTCTAATAAGCTATGGAAGCATTTTTGCCATCAACTTTAAGAACAAGGGAATCGTAAGCAGCCTTTTGTACACTGAATCGTAAGGAGAAGAAAAACTGAAGCAGCTGGTTCCCATGGTAACGTGACGTCAATGAACGTGATCTACACATTTATCTAACAGTTTTTCAAACAGTTAACTTAGCCTCATAAATAGGTCTCAATGTCTCTAAAGAAAGGAATTCTAATTTCATTAAAAGGTTTTTCTGTCCCAATTGGAAAGCTATCAGCTCAATCATAAATTATTAAATTATATATTTTTCAGTAATAAATAAATCATTTTTGTCGAAGCATTTCTTTTTCTACTAATTAGAAACCTGCAGAATTCTAGATTAGAGAGCAGCGTAATTAATTTTTTTGCCGAAATGCGATCTCTAATATGAAACTTCTTTCTTATGAAAATGTGGCATGAATAATTTGAAAATATTTAGAGGAATGCATAGTGCGTCTTTAAATTGATTTATTCTTTCTTCTTAAAAATTAATTGTTTGTGACAATATCGCCTTTTTTAGAAGTCAAAGATGCTCGGCAGATGTTGAAAAAAAAGTTTTATAGAATTGGAAGCAGCAAAATAAAACCTTCAACATATTAGTAAAAATAGCTATTTTATTTATGATGTGTTTAGTTATTCTGAACTAAAATTTACTCTAGTATTATGTTACCTTGATAATTGGGAATATGTATTAATCTCCGTTGGAAAAGAGGGGTTGAAATGCTTCAAAAGCGATGTGCCAAATCTGGGCGGAAAAAAAAACCTCTGTGTGTTTTGTGCTTTGAAAAAAAAAAAGTAACTATCAATTAAAATATATGCAAATATTATACAGTGTGGCGCAAAAACTTAAGCACGATGCAAATTCTTGAATATAAAAAAAATATTCAATTTAATGCTTTCAAATTTCTACTGTAAGTGGTTAGTATGATTCTGAATATGTGTTTAAAATGTTGAAAAATATGACCTTAACTAAAATCAGAACCTACACAGACTTTTTTCACAGAGGGGTTCATGACCCCTCCCATAAATGACCAAATTTAGCCTAAAACTGCATTTTTCGGACGAATTTCAAAATAAATTGCCAAAACACCCCCATTTTTGCACAAACACTACACTTGAACCCCTAAACGCATTTGCCCGTGTCTGACACGGAAAAAAATTACCGGCAAATTCGCACATTCCCGTGTCTCGCACGAGCGCTCTTGAATTTTACGTCATTTTATATCTAATGCCTGTTTGAGATCCGTACAAGTCAAAATAGATAACCTAGTAAAGATAACAGTAAAAGAGATGAGAGGGGTAAAAAGATAAATAAAGAAACAAGATATACTACTAATAGGAATTGTAATTTTGGATATGTGCACATACTAAACTGACTTTTTACTCATTTGCATGTTTGCAATCATGACAATTTGTATACAATTTGAATTTTTGATAATTTTTAATTTTCATAAATGTGCATTTAAATCGTTTACACGGTGTTTGAAAAAAATATGTATGTATTTCCCCCCCCCCCCTCCCGATCGCCGATGTACTCCCACCACTAAACTGACAAGAAATAACGTATGCTATACCTATATATATTCATTTTCTGTCAAAAAAAAAAAAAAAGAACCTTGAGCATTTGTATCATTTTTTCCGGAAAAAACTCGTGCTTGAACGAGTTAACCTCTACCTTTAAGAAAATGACACCCTCCTAAACCAAAAGCTGGATCCGCCATTGGATGGTAGCTTCCTTTTGATATCTTGAGTTTTTGTAATGAATGGGAGCACTTGTCTTTGTTTCCTAAATGGTGCACAAAATTAAAAAAAAAAAAAACGTTAAAAAAACTCTGGGTAAACATGAACATTTGTTGTCGCTTCGTGAACTCATAGATGCTCCCGATAGGAATCTTCAACAAGACACACTTCCCATTGGACAAAGGATGGCTTATGTCTCAGAATATCAGCGAGATAAACTGGTATGCACTCAGTGCAGATCTCAGGAATCTAGGAATTATATCACATGATTTTTACTTGAAAGCATTATCAATCAGTGCAAGAGCTAGAATCAGTCATTCGGAGACCCAGTGGTAGATTTGCCCCTTAAACCTCCCATAATCTAGTACTATCAATTGAAAATCACGTATTCTTTCTCGTCAGGCGCAATAAAAACATAACAGATTGCTGAAGACTTTTGTACATTGTGAAATATAAATATTTCATTTTGTGCATAAACTTTTGCGACGTAGCAAAATTAGATATTTAAATAAAGTATTAATTTCTCTTAAATGAATAGTTTCCGCATTTGACATATAAACTTGTAAAATGGTTGTTTCGGTACAGAAAAAAAGTAAATGCGCCACATTGTATAATGATAATTCCAAAATGGCTCTGTGGTAACTCATTTAAATAAGTTAACTTTTATGTCCTTCAGCGTTCATTAAGTTGCAACCGCTATATGCAGGGCTTCCATTTTAAACTGTAAGACCCTTATTTTCGCAACCTTTAGTCCTAGATACATACTCCCAATTACAAAAATGCTCAAAATAAAGCACCGAGTTGAGATGTTGAAAGTTTGAAGGGGAAAAAGTTAAAACATGCGAAAAGTATTTTTTTTTTTTACGAATCTGAAGGTCCTCTAAGTAATATTTAGCGAAATCAAGAGCATAAAAAACAGTTCAAGCACAAAAAGTTTGACAGTAGTACAACCAACATTCATCAAGATATGAAACGACGCGATTTGTGACTTACACCACTTTACACTCGCTTTCAATAACACGTACTGGGGGGGGGGGGAATATAGTTGTTCACGGGGGCTTTAGTAGAATGACCACTGCTCATTTTACTATAGACTGCCATACTACGCACAAATGTCTTATCTGCACTTTTTGACAAAATTGAGTTATTTCCACCAGGGGGCTATTTATGACGTATTTTACCTAAATACAAAATTAAATGATCATTTGAGAACGGGAAATATTTTTAAAGAAATTCTGAAAAAGTTTCGTCTGAATCAAATACATGGTGGTGTAAAACTTTAAAGAGCTTTATGTTAGTTTGAGCTTGACTGCAGATACCACTTTCGCCCTTAGCACGGTAGTATACGTTCGAATCTCATTTTCTGAACGGATCCTCATAACTTTGAACTCGAATATCTCTTCAAGTTTAAATCACATATCTTTCATTTTTTTTTTTTTTTTTTGCATTGGAATGATTTTTCAAAGGAGATTTGCTTCCTAAATACAAGTTAGGGGACCTGTAGTATATATGAAGAGTTATATTTCGTATTTTTTCACTATTTTTTTCCGCTTCAATTTTTAAAGTTAGGGGCATCCTCATTCAGAACTGTATTGCTTAAACTTCGAAGAAATATTTCACAACAAAAAGCTTCTTTTTCAAAAAGCACAATTTTAACAGGCAAACTGAGCCAACTTTTGAAATGAATTGTCTTACAATTAAAATAAGCAAAGCATTTCACCAGAAATCGGTTTAACATTTATTAAACATTTTAACAATTGATCACATACAATAAAATGTTTAGGACATCTTACAGTTTTCCTTCAGTCAAACTTTCGAAAACTAACACACTATCTGCGTTTCATTTAAAATATTTCCGGTTTAATTTCCGATAAAGACATTCTTGATGTAATTAAATTCGTGACTTCTTGAGATTTTTACTCCAGAGGAATTTGTTCAGAAACCAAAAAAATGTTAACTCCTCAGATTTCAGGAAATTAGAAACGAACTATTTCATCACGGGTCTAGTGTTAACTTTTAGTTTAAGGGTTTCATGGCCTTATTACCCTTAACCTATAACGCTTCTGACGCAAGCATCGTTTTAATACATGATTGTATATCCTTTACAGAAAATACATTTAATCATGGATTCTACTTACTTGGCTTCTAAAATGCGTTGTTCATTTAATTAAATGTGATTTTCCTTCAGGCTTCTTTCTTTACTCCGCATAATATATTTTATTTTAAAAATGTAAATTCTTCGGAAACTTTTGACTGGTATTTGCAAATCGACCCTGATATTGTCGATCGATTGCATAAATATGTTTGAAAATATACTGGGTGGTTATAAATTAACGTGAGGTATTTGGAGACCCTTAGAACGCAAAGTACTGTGCGAAATATTGTCAAATTTCATGGGTGCACATTAGGGTGGGCCGAAAATGACTTTTTTTTTTTTTTTTCGATGACGAGATATGCGGAAAAGGTGCCGTTGGGGGAACAAAGCCCTCACAAGAAATTTGAATTTTTTTGCACAATTTCTTGATCTGCCGCAATCGCCTTGAAGTTTCGGAAAAAGCTAATTTTTGATGTTTTTCGTAAAATTTGTCAAATTTTTTTTTTAAATATTTTCAGTGATAGGTGTAACTTAAAAGATACTATTAGGGGTACTAAGTTCACATAAAAAATTTGAATTATTTTGCTCCATTTCTTGATCAGCCATAAACACTTGGGTGTTTCAGAAAAATTGCTAAAATTGGATATTACAGCAAAATTTGTGAAATTTTTTTGAAAAATTATTTTCGGGAATGGGGAGAGCAAAAAAAGCTCACTATTATCATTAAATAAACATTAAAATTGAATTGTAAATGATATTTATTTAATTTGTCACAAATACGGGGAAAATTCGGAAAAAATGCTTTTTTTTTTAAATGATCCAATTTATTTATTAATTTTTAAGCTTTATAAGAATTCCGTCCAAGTGTTGAGAGACAATTTAGGAGTCTGAAATGAGAAGTAGTTTATCAAATAATCTGCATTTTTATTTTAAAATTCGTTAGAGTTACAAATTAGTTATTTATTACTGTTGAATTAAAACAATGGTGTTAACTGAAAGTGCTTCACAGTTCTCAGCTTATTGCGCATCCAAATATCTTGCAAAATAATCCAGAACTCAACGCGAGGAGGTGGCTGCACGAGTTCCACCAGCCCTCCACCTAAAAATATTATATTCACATTGTTTTGCATTCTTCATGCAACAAAGTCCTTCTTCGAATTAAACGTTGACATTTTTATCCTGGCTTGTATCTTTGCACTGACGAAAGTATCTCTGTCCTCATGGCCACATACGTGCATTGCCGCTTCTATCACTATTTTAATTGTTCTTTTCACAGCTTGCGTGTGACTTGAAAAGCGGACTGAAGCTTCATCTAAAACCAAGCCTGATTCTATGTTTCTCTCAATCTCTTCGAATGAAAGATTCTTTGTAATTGGATTAATATTCTCAGGATGGCTTTATTATGCATTTCTTTGAACCACCGAATGCACTATCGTTAAGTCATCAGGGAGGAAGCTGAAGAGTAGAATGACGTAGTACGAGTTTATGCGCAGAGTATCGTTCTCAGTGAGGAAGCTACCAGGGGGAGCAGATGGACCGAGACATTTGTGGAAAATAGTTCTGCTCTCAAACTTCCTCTCTGATGACTTAACGATAGTACATTCGGTGGTTCAAAGAAATGCATAATATAGCCATCCTGAGAATATACTATTGGCAATGGCGACAGACGAAAACAAAGAAATCAGAATATAGGCATGGAAAAGTATTAAACAATGCCGCCTTTCAAAGAAGAAAGAGATCAGGAGACTGAGACAGTTTAAGGTTCTAAAACTGAGCTTTATGGCTACTGAGTACTACGACTGCATCGACTGGCTCTACACAGATCTTAGTGAGCCTCCAATTACAAAGAATCTTTCATTTGAAGAGATTGAGAGAAACATAGAATCAGGCTTGGTTTTAGATGAAGCTTCAGTCCGCTTTCCAAGTCACACGCAAGCGGTGGAAAGAACAATTAAAGTAGTCATAGAAGCGGTAATGCACGTATGTGGCCATGAGGACAGAAATACCTTCGTCAGAGCAAAGATACAAGCCAGGATAAAAATGTCAACATTTAATTCGAAGAAGGACTTTGTTGCATGAAGAATGCAAAACAATGTGAATATAATATTTTTAGGTGGAGGGCTGGTGGAACTCGTGCAGCCACCTCCTCGCGTTGAGTTCTGGATTATTTTGCAAGATATTTGGATGCGCAATAAGCTGAGAACTGTGAAGCACTTTCAGTTAACACATTGCTTTAATTCAATAGTAATAAATAACTAATTTGTAACTCTAACGAATTTTAAAATAAAAATGCAGATTATTTGATAAATTACTTCTCATTTCAGACTCCTAAATTGTCTCTCAAAACTTGGACGGAATTTTTATAAAGCTTAAAAATTAATAAATAAATTGGATCATTTAAAAAAAAAGCATGTTTCCCGAATTTTCCCCGTATTTGTGACAAATTAAACGAATATCATTTACAATTCAATTTTAATGTTAATTTAATGATAATAGTGAGCCTTTTTTGCTCTCCCCATTACCGAAAATAATTTTTTAAAAATATTTCACAAATTTTGCTTTAATATCCAATTTTAGCAATTTTTCTAAAGCCCCCAAGCGTTTATGGCTGATCAAGAAATGGAGCAAAATAATTCAAATTTTTTATGTGAACTTAGTGCCCCTAATAGTATCTTGTAAGTTACACCTATCACTGAAAATATTTAAAAAAAAATTTTGACAAATTTTACGAAAAACATCAAAAATTAGCATTTTTCCGAAACTTCAAGGCGATTGCGGCAGATCAAGAAATTGTGCCAAAAATTTCAAATTTTTTGTGAGGGCTTTGTGCCCCCAATGGCACCTTTTCCGCATACCTCGTCATCGAAAAAAAAAATAATAGTCATTTTCGGCCCACCCTAGTGCACATATCAGACCATGGGATTTTGATTTCTGAAATTAAAAAAAAATAATTTAAAAAATCGCCACCAGGGGAAAATTCGGCTCTGCAACTGTGTGTTACTCTGAATATCGCGAATTAAATTTGAAAAAAATGCTGTACAAAGCAATTTTGCCAAGAAAAAAAATTGTTGTTTGCAAATGAGGTTTAATATGATCGCCGTAGAATTTCCGGTATGGCCTCCGAGGTAGCCCGAGCTCAATCCATGTGATTTTCGGTTATGGGGATAGCTGAAAAATATTGTGTATCAAAGGCATGTTTCTGATATAGCAAGTTTAAAAGATATTGTAACTTTTAAAGTCAGAGAAATCAATTCTGATATGTTACGAGCTGCCGTGGAAAATGTGCATCGTATCCAGTTCTTGCAACTTTACAATGGGGATCATGTTGAACTTAATTTGTGATAAAAAAAACAGTTTTTGTAAATGAGATGGATGCATATTTTGTCAGTAGCATTTATATCTTCGATAATCACAGTAATGCATTTGTGCAGCGCTGAAATTTCCCCTAGTGGCAATTTCGTAAACTTTTTTTTTTTTTTTCAGAAATCGAAATCCCATATTTAATAATGTGTGCCCATGAAATTTGGCAATGTTTCCCCCAGTACTCCACGCGCTAGAGGGCTCCAAACACCTCACGTTAATTTATAACCACCCTGTACCTTTGTAATTGTTTAGCATGTTATATTAGGGTGGTCACAAAAAATCCCTTTACGAATTTCTTTTGTGGCACCCCCGTAAAATGTGCCACTGGGCTAGAAAATATGTTTTACAAAGTTTCAGCTTTATCAGATAATACACTCATGTCCATAAACTAAGGATAATGCAAGTTCAGTCAAATAAAGAGTCAGAAGCAAAACAAATACCACTTATTTGTAAAGCCTATTTATTAAACAAAAGATAAATAGCAAAAAAGATGCTACAGTGCGTCCCAAAAGTTTAGAGACAACAATGTTTCCAAGTTTTACGAGAGAAAAAAAGAAACAACGATTTCAACTCAACTTAGAATCATGAAAAATATTCATACCATAATAATATTTTTTATTAATTTAATTATACAATCACAGATTTTGTGATAATAATTAAAACTCAAATTTTACTGTCCCAAAAATTTATGGACAGCTCATTATATTAATTTTAACATTCAAATTTTTAAGCCGTCTTTTCTAATAACTTCAAAAACACGATCAGGCATACTTAAAACAAGATTTTGAAGAACTTCTGGCTTTAATGAAAACCAACTACGTTCAATTTGCAGCCTAAGATCTTGAACTGTTGTAAACTGTCTTCCATTAGCATATACATCTCTCGCTAGTATTCTCCAGAGGTTTTCTATTGGGTTTAGGTCAGGACTCGGGCTGGCCATTCTATAACAGTTACTTGGTTTTGTCTAAAACATTGCATTGTTGAATTAAACGTGTGAATGGAGCAATTGTTTTGCTGGAATAAACATTCGTCCCTACCTATCAACTTTCCAAATGGCAATAGCTGTACATTTAGAGTTCTCTCATAGTCTTCGGAGCATTGGCGACCTTTCAAAACAGCAATATCGGTTGTTATATTGAAAAAAAAAGCTCCCCACGCCATTAGTGAACCTTCTCCTTGTTGCCTGCTGAAAAAGGTTCGGGGTTCTTTGCAATATCGTACTAGTAATGTGCCCAATCATCCGGGCCACCTGAATTGAACTTTTTTTCATCACTAAAACTAACACTTAACCATTCATGTGTCCAATTCATATGACTACGAGCACACTGAACTCGAGCGTTTTTATGCCGACTTGTTAACCTCGACGAACGACGTAATTTGCGATATTCAAGAAATGTACTTGCCTGTAGCCATCGATGTACTGTTGATTTTGACACTGAAAAGTTTACCCTTTTACGAACGGACCGTGTTGACAGATTCTGGGTCGAAACTAATTTCAAAATCTCTCTGTCTTGCCGCTTAGTTGTTTTCTTTGGTCATCCAGAACGAAATTTTGCTTCAAAACTATTACCTTTTGACAAGATTTGATAAATACCAGCCCTACTGCGTCCAAATTTAAGTGCAATGTCCACTACTTTCCAACCATGAGCTTTCAAACGATAGATTTTCAAAATTTCTGTTTTAGAAAACTGCACATAGCGGGGCATCTTGACCAATCTTCAGAAACGGAAACACGTGTTTATTTTTATCTCGGAAAACTTGTGCGTCACAAGTAAATGACCTTGTAATATGCAAATTTTGAATACCAATACTTAAATCAGCTTTTAATAACGATTGTTTATATACTTTTGGGACAGCATTTTTTCGTTTATTTTTTTTAAATTAAATATATGATCAGTAAGAGTTGCTTAAGTGTTTTAATAATTTTTTGAAGTCATTAAATATTTGCATAAATAATTTCATTTCGCTTATTCGTTTAATTAGCTTGTGGTGTCAAAAACGTGGTTGTCTATAAACTTTTGGGACGCACTGTACATGTTTGATATTATCAAGTAAAATTGCGATTTTTACTCCTTGGAGCGAATTGTAAAAAATAACATTTTCACAAAAATCAATGTTACGCGGTTATTATAAAAGCTAATACATAGTGTCTCTTCCAAACGACGAAATACAGTCTGTGCAACACCTAGACAGCTCAGAATCAAGTTATCAATCTGTATTTATGGGATATTACACCACTCAATAATCAATGCTCTCTGTAGCTCCGATAGACATGAAGGAGGTGGTTGACTAGCTGCAACTGACTGACAAGCAAGGTCCACTGTTGCGGTGTCCATAATGGATGCCCTCTACTCCAGGCTAAGCGAAGGCGACAGTGGCTTACAGTAAGTGTGACACATCTTACAGACCTACGGGCATGCAGTCTAATCTGCTCTGGACGTCTGCAGACTGCCTTGAAACTGTCGTCTCAGTAGCTGATGAGAGCTGACGAGATAGGTCTGATGCTGTGCTCCGTCTGCTTCTTCTGGCAGAAACTGCCAAATATCGGTCTTCATTTCGTGTTGTCACTTGCGGACGACCTCTGCTTAAAGGTCTACTCACGTTACCATCGTCTTGGAAACGTTGCGAAAGCCTGGAGATGACACTGGCGATTCCAAGTTTCTCATAAACCTCCTGCTGAGTTCGCCCACATTCAAGGCAGCCGATAATTCTACCGTGTAAAAAGTCATCAAAATGCTTCCTTTCGGTCATTACTACCCTGCCAGAGCACCTAAAGGCTTGCAAAAAGCACGCGAACACTTTTACTTCATTGCCAGCATTCTTTATATTTCACTCTCATCATTGTGACGCACAATTGGAGTCATCCTGTTGCTTCCTGTAATTTGAATATTATTCGTGAAGATGTGTGTAGCTATTTTACGGTTGATTTATTCATTTTAGAGTTCGATTTTCTGGTGATTCTGAATTATCCTTAACTTATGGACATGAGTGTATTAACCCGTGCCTCAAAGAGGGTAAAGTTACAAAAAACAACGGTTTTCCGTCATAACTCGTAGTTTGTATTCCTCTTAGAAACTTTATTTTGGTCGCATTTTGTAAGAAATTTTATTCTCATTAAGTGCTATCTCATAAGTCCATAGTATATCTGGCATTTTTCAGGTTAGATCTTATGAAAAATAAGGATTTTTCATGTAAAAAGCTAAAATCATTACAGTATTCAATTACATTTATTTGCTCATTGCTGGTTTTATTTTGTCAACTACAAAAGGCTTTTTTGGCGGTATTTTAAAATAAATGCAACCAATTTCTGAGTTAAAATAAAGGATGTGAGGGGGTTACTTACGATAATGTTTCAGTTGTTGCTGTTGTCTTTTGCCGGCTAAGCTGGAAAGTTGAGGCACGTTGCTTAACTTCTCCAAGTGTACCGTAATTTGGTGCGAAGTGCGACTTCCACAGTACACTCAATTCATAAGGACCCGCTTAGAAGGTAGCCAACTGTTCGCAGCTCTACAATAAATTCCCACAAATAAAGGACACGGACAGGAAAGAAAGTACATCGATGCAAGAGCCGAAATTTGAACCTAGAACCTCTCCATTCACAGTTACACTTATCTGACTTCTAGACAGGGGGGCTGGGCCCGGTTTCAGTTGCGAATATATAAATAAATAACACCAAAATTATTATAAATGTCCTACTTTGATTTGATAAATTTCATGTAATGCTTAAGTAATACAAGTGCTATAGTCACGTACATCCCACCTCACCAAGTAAGTTGCAAAAAAAAAATCATCTCGCCAGTTAAGGGTCAATAATAAAACTATGTTTAAAATATTTCTTTTTGAATAACCCCTTCCAACTGATGCTATTACAGTAAAAACAAAAGTACGAATATAAAGAAATTTCATTTCTGTTTAAGGTATGAATAAAATATATTATGTAATTTATATCCATTAAAAATTAGATGAGAGAATGGGGTTTTCGAATATAAAACTCAAAAAATCGCTACCGAAAGTGAGAGCGTTCTAAAGTTTCAGTCCCGTTATTACACTTCCACTTTTTTCTTTTCATATTTCAGTGAAGAATGGAGAACAAATGCTACGTCCTCTTTCTAATGTATTTCAAAACAAAGTTCTGAGCACTTACGAAAGCTAATGCAATGAACACGAGAAATCAATTCAATTTACACAAAGAAAACAAACACTGATTATTTACAAAGCTACCGAATTGCTAATGGAATCCTTAATTAATGCAACGATACTTAACATTTTTGATAACTTAAAAGCACATTTTCTTTGAAGAGGAAATTGTAATTAAACAGAGAGAAGTAATTGGTATTGTTTGGTTTCAACGTGTAAAGGAGTCATTTGTGTAAATAGTGAAAAATAGTGAGAATATATATTAGACAGCTTGTGAGAATATGTAGTATTCAAGGCAAAAACGGTCTTAGTGATCAGATAGTGTTTAAAATGCTTCAAAGTGTAAACTATGAGCAGATACAATCTTGCAGACTGTATTGCCAAAAATGAGAAGAAACAAAAAAGGAAATAATAGTAAATAATAATAATAATCATAATCATAATTTGAATTTTGACACCTTGGATTCAGCTTTGTGTTTTTTGATAACACGTTGTGCGCGCAACGCGTTTGTACGAAGGACATGAACGCCACCACCAGAAGCAGCGGAGGTCGAGGATCTGTACCACCTGCAGCAGAGACCGGTGGACCTTCAAGGAGGTGGACCACCGTCCATCCGCCCGTTGAGAGGCTCCGGGTACAATTTGAAAAAAAAGGACCAAATCAGCTACAGGCAAAAAATGAATATAAATGGCAATGCGTCATTGCTCAAAAATGAATTTATTTTTGAAAGATATAAAATTTCGCATACATATTATTTCTCAAAGGTTTCTTTTTCTTTTTTTTATGGGTATGCCATAACTTTTGTAATACTTCATCAAATTTCAAAAGTAACTCTTTTTTAATTGTTTTTCACGCTGTCAACGCAAATAAGTAAGCAACTTACAAGTCTGCGTTTAAAAAAAAAAATGCTTAAAAAACACAGGTTTTTGTATTCCTTCTGTCAAGTGCGAATACTTCGCACGAGTCACCTAGTAAAGTATATTTCTAGATTGTATTTTCAACGGACGCTATGAAAAGACAAATCAAGCAACAGAGATAAAAACATGACATTCAGAGTAAAAACAGAGCATTCAGAGCAAAAACAACTCATTCAGAGTAAAAACAGTTCATTTAGTGCCGAAACAGCACATTCAGTGATAAAAGAGCACATTCACAGTTGAAACCACAGATTCAGAAATAAACTAGCACATTCAGAATTGAAACAACAGATTCAGAGATAACCTAGACATTCAGAGTTGAAACAGCACATTCAGAGTTAAAAACGGCTCATTCACAATTCAAAAAGCTCTTTCATGGCTAAATATAACATTCTCAGAACAAAAGCCCTGCCTGTATTTCTCTTAAATTAATTAAAGGCATAAAATGACGATTACGGAAAAAAAGCAAAAGACGCACGACGTTCTAAATATGAAACAAAAAACGCTCGACATTCTGAATATGAAACGCAAATAAGAATAAGAAAAGACAACATAAAAGATATAATGTTACATTTAGTAAAATAGATGTCTGTGGTGGACAGTTATTGGAGGGGTTTTCTTTCTTACCGTCTCCCATTGAAATCGATCTTTTTTCAGTCTAATGCGGCAAGAGTTACATTCCTTTTCGGGTAATGAGAATTCCAGAAAGAGGGACGAGCAAAAGAATGTAATCTGTATTCATTCTTGGCTGCGATTGAGATTTAACGAACCGCTTCTTACACATCATTATACTGCTATTAACGATTTAGCAAAGATTCAATGACATCTGGTGCTATTGTCCAATCAGCAGCAAAACTTTTTATTACTCATAGTTTTGCCACTCCCAACGGGTGGTCTTGGAATAGTGGAATTGTTGATGTTGAAACAGTCTTGTTTACTTTCTACAAACAAACAACTCTGACAAAAACAACTCTGATTATTTTGCATGTTAATGTGAAGCATTTAAAATGTATGATAGATACAGCGTTAAAAAGCACAAATGCGCAGGAGTACTGCAGTATTATTTGTGCTTTTTAACGTTGTAATTATCCTTTATTTTTATGCACAAAGGTATTTATTTATCTATTTCATTTAAAATTGGTTCGGAGAATTGTTTTAGTGGAATTTTTTATATTATTTAGCAGCTTGCTGTTATTATCATTCTTGTTATTATTTGAAGGATAATTTTACTCTTATGTGTAATATCAGCGATAGTGTAATATCAGCCATAAGAGTTATCTTTAAAAATTTGCTTTAGTTTTACACACTGTATGAACTATTTGCTCTGTTTTCACTCTGCTCACTTTCGTGCGACTTGTTATAGTAAGGATTGAAGAAAATTACATTTTCTTACTGGGTGTTATAAATTTATTCATCATAGTTTCTTGGTGAATGTATACTTTCTGCATATTAATCGGTGAAACGTCGAAGATTATAACTAATCGGCAAAGGGACCGATTATGGCCGATTGATCTATACTGTCAATTAATCGGTGCATCCCTACTTGAAAGCCAATTTAAAGACCAATTAATGCATGGTATCGCCAAGAATGCAAAATAGTGCCTATGCAACTTTGACCAAACATGGCGAGGGTCAATAAAATAAAAAAATAATCGCATAAATTAGAAAGGCGTAGTGACGTACCTATATTGAAAAGTTTCTGTTTGTTAGACTACCTAGAACCTTTTTCATTAGATAAAATTCAATCAATAGCTACTGTTTTTGTTGAAGCACTCGCAGCGAGTAAACATAGTTAAATATTGATTTTAAAAAACTAGATTTGACTGCAATTAAAAATTAATTGAATAAATTACTACACGAACTGCATATATAATTCGCAGCTTGGAAGGAAAAAATATTTAACGTCTGAAATATTTTTTTTTTTTAAGTTGAGAGAGATAATTTATTCAAATATAGTTATTCTAACTCTTGTCTGAAAGGAAAATATCATGTACGAAGTATGATTAAACTAATGCACTTTCGGTAAGCATAAAAAACTTCAGATGTTTCTTTTTTTTATGTATTTCATCCAAATAGAGAATACTTTTTTGTGCTAAAAAAGTAAAAGTAAAATCAGCAATATGTTGAGCATTCCTATACTTTTAAAAAATAAAAAAGGCAGTCGGGGTACTCGCGACAGAAGCAATGGTTTTATTAAATAACATAAACTCTTAATGTTGAAGTTGATAAAGTCAAAATGATAAGTTTAACTGTATTAACTGAAACCCAACTCGATTTGTTGTTTTAATATACCTTCAACATTGAAAGCTAATTTTATTCAATACAAGCCTACCATATGTCGACCAGTCCCTCGGCTTCCTTCTTTTTCTGTTTTTTAATAAAAAAGATATGATAACACGTTTTTCTTATAGAATGTCTTTCATCAATAAGCTCACTTCTTTTGCATTGAAAAAGGGATTTTTTGTAACCCCCAAAACAGAAGTATGTTTTCTATGCAATTTCTTGCGAAATAACGTTGTAATTTTTCCTCTTTAAAGTCCCTTACTAGTGCCAACTGACTGCACTTAATAACTGAGATTAGCGCATGGATTTGGGCATAGACTGGATTAGCAGACAAGCAACACTCAGTAAAACAACCACAGGAATCAATATAGGGCATGCGACAGACCGTTTGAACAACGCAGAAAATTTTTATTATCATAATCTGTGGCAGCAAATGACCGACTCAAGTATTTTTATAACCACCAATACATTTCCTGTAAACGTATCTCCTAGACTCGAGACCATATCGGTTGGACCTTTTACGACAACAAATCTGCCCCTTGGACAGTGGAATCACAATTTCAGTTGATTTGTCCTGATTAGTAGGATCAAATGCCCGCCACATAGTGGTCAGAGAAATCTGACCGGGATGGAGGAGACCCGTGTTCGAATCCCTGCTCGGGCATGGATGTACTTTCTCTCTCCTGCTCCCATAAGAGCAAAAGATAATCATCTTATACTACATAAATTTATAATGCCCTGAACCGAAAATCAGCTTTGATGGTGGCTTTATTAACTCGGGTTCATTTCAAAGAAACTATATTGGTTCAAACGAGATTACGTTTGACATTAAAACATAAATGATGGACGAAAATCACCTGAACAGCTTTAAAAAGTTTCTAAAATCTACGAAATAGATCTGTAAAAATAGGTTATTTTAGAAGAACTTATCGAATTTCGATTACAACGATGCTTTTGAGGAAATAAAGCCATTTCATTTTCACAATACCAAGTACGTTCTGATATGATCGAAGCGAATGGGTAAGAATAAGTAGATATTTCTTAACATATTTGAAGTAAAAAGAACTCTTAAAGTGATAAGAATTTTTATCGATTTTGCATTTTCAAAAAATACTAAGCTTTACCTTAGTACATTTCAAGATATTTCTGATCCCTTCATATTAGAAGTTTTCAATCCTGGAGTGTATTTTCCCAAACTTTAATGTCAATTTCGATTTCAAAGCTTAGTACGGATGAAACTGTGGATAAGATATCTTACAAAAGTACTTTTATGAATGCCAAACTGATAGCTAGGAATACTTGCCGGGGATAGAACGAGGATGGTGTAACGTAGTGGTTCTCAGCCTTTTAACTCCTGAGGACCACGTGGTACCCTTCCGAATCCTAAGCGAACCATATAGAGAAATAATGTTTAAACAAAGCTTACTTTACTTGAAGTGAGATGAATCCAAAAGTTTTATATAATAAATTTAATTACAACTATGAAAATGATGCAGATCAATTTTCACTAGCTGTTCGTCGACCACAAAAAATGATTCGCTGTCCAGTGAAGTCAGTGGACCACAAGTTGAAAATCTGTCGTACGAAGCACAAAAATCCTACCTGCCCTTTCTAACAAAATTCAGCTATTGTCACCGGGTGGTTCTTTTTATCTTATTTTATCTAAATGCAATGTTTTTACTGTCATTTGAAAACGGAAATATTTTTAAAAAATTCTGAAAAAATACCTCCCGAATCAAATACATGAAGGTGCGAAACTTCAAACAGCAATATCTCAGTTTGAGATCTTCTGTAGATGCCACTTTTGCGCATAGCACAGCAGCACTGGTATAAAGCATCCAATAGTTTCAAGTTAACGGTTTTTTAAAAATATCAGCAAAAAATCTTGGGCAGTAATTTTAAGGAAATATTTATGCTTCAACATATGTATTTTTTAATTATTATGGATTAACTTTGAAAAATTACTTGTAACTAGTTACAAAGTTACCTTAAAGGACTTACACCACAATCATTCTTAAATTTACGATGGAATACTGAAAGTCAAATCGATGCAAGGATTGTTATGAGTGAGTCATGCTTTTCTAATGGGTTGTTTCATAATTATTGGCCCTAAACGATAGAAGCAATATCAACAGATAATTCCGCCCGTGCAGTATTGTAAAACAAACTTAAATTCCGTCAACATGAAGTAGAACAGTATCCTTACTGTACAGTTGATATGCTAGCATTAAAGGATGTCATGGAGCAACGGGTCGTCTGACTCGTGATTCTGCGTGAATTCCATCTTGGCCATTTGTAATCTGCAACAATAGCCCACGTCAGTAATGGGGTGCGGCCATTACAAGTCAAAGGACAGTTCACAGATTTCTTACCAAGTTTCGTAGCAGCGGTTTGGAGATTGAACATTAACCTGGAGCCGGTCGTCCTATGATGTGTGATATGGGCCATTTACGGCAAAATATCGGAATCCAACAAACGTCTAAGGTATGAAACGCGGAGACAGACTCTCTGTAGCACTACAATTTCTCGACATTTGGCGGCAATGGACATTGTGAAAGACTCGAAACATGAGTACCACATAGGTTAAAGGAGACGCAACGTCTACAGCTCCTTTGAGTCGCGCAAATCGCTACAGAAACATGAGTTCAGTGACAAATTCTAGCGCCTTATTCGCACTGTTGATGAAAAAGAGTTGCTGTACGACAAACGCAAGAGCAAAGCATGGTGACTATATGAAAAGAACACGTGAAAACGATGCCTAAACCAATTCTCTATCCACAGAAGATTCTTGTTTTCATTTGGAGGATTACTGAGACCATGGTCCATTTTGAGTTTCTCCGAAGAGGCCCGACCCTTTATACGAATGTGAGCTGCCGTCAGTTGGAAGAATTCCTCGGGAAACTACTCAAAAAACAATCAGCATTTGTCAATAGGTACGGTCCTATACGGTCCTATACTCTTGCAATTGGACCAAGCCGTCATGTCTCTATTATCCAGGTTTCTGCAGCACTCACCTTATTCTCCAGAATCAGCTCTAGCCGATTGCTGCGCGGTTCGCCAGTTGCGTAGGTTTGTAAACTGGAAAAAAATCCTGAATAAGGAAGTTATAATCCAGGGAGTTCGGGATTTTTGATGACTACTTCTGCAGAGTGGCTTTTTTGCACTCAAAACTCAACGAAGAAAGTCTATTTTTGCCGACTGTGGATACGTAATTGAAAAAAATACATTACTTCAGATTTGACACATGTTTCTCTTTATGTTTCGATTTCTGCAGATAACTATGGAATGAAGCTAATCGCAGAATTTCTGGCAGCTGGTCCGATGCGCGGTTTGTGAACAAACTTCGTACGTCCCTAGACGGCAATGTGTGTGTGTGTGTGTGTGTGTGTGTGTGTGTGTGTGTGTGTGTGTGTGTGTGTGTGTGTGTGTGTGTGTGTGTGTGTGTGTGTGTGTGTGTGTGTGTGTGTGTGTGTGTGTGTGTGTGTGTGTGTGTGTGTGCATACATATATATGTATATACAATTGATTGTACGCAATTGATGTGTTCCGAGGAAGACTTAAAGAAGAGCTCCAATCCACACACAGATGCCGAATTCCTTTAGCAAAAGTTTTGACGCGTATCACAATCATTCAAATTCGTTCACATACTCATTCACAATATGGTCGAGGAGAATCAGACAGTGGATCTGCCAAAGGCATACTTGAAGTTCTATTGTAGTATAGATGTTATACGTAAAGCAGATAATTAAAAAATATTATGTTTTTGTACAGTAAACCTTTAAAAATGGCTATAAATATAAATAATTGCCTCAGAAGCATTTGAATGCAAATGTCAAATGCTTCTGAGGTGTAAAATAACTCACCTCTTCAGTTAATAATTGAAACTCTTTTCCCGTTCTTAGCTTCACTTTACATCAATGAATTTATTTTAATTTTATATTTAATAGTATTTTTATGTAAATGCATTTCACGCTTTCATTAGCTTTTTTTTAAATCTAATATTTGATTTTACTCCCTATATTTACTTTTACTTCGTTTTTATTTTTATTTATTGTTTTTAAATAGAAAATTTCGTTAAACAAGCTACCTGCTTTAATAATTTCTAATATACTACCCAAGCCTATTTTAAATGTTCCAAAAACAAATTTAATTAAAGTCAAATTATATGAAATGGTGCGAAAAAAAATATTCCGTAATTGTCAAAAACTTACTTCGCTTCGCCTCATGATGAAATCTTTAACTAAATGAACCAAGCACTAAATGACTCGAGGCAAGAATGTTTTCTTGTAACCAAGCAAAATTAGATGTGCGGTGTGAAATAACAATGGAAATAACGCAATGAATAAACTTATTGCATAATAAGAATGCTTGTGGGGATAATCATTATGGATGGTTTCGTGTTGAATGCAATTTGCACCTCTCTAGTTAAAACATCCATAAAACTTGTTTTTGCTTTTTTTTCTGCGTTCAATCGTAAAGGAAATTGATGATACCTTAACGAATTTTATTGCAGAATTGTGTTAATTATGATTTTTACTTAGATTAGTCAAGACACGTAAAATGATAATTTATTTACTGAATTTTATTTCGCTAAAAAGTTTCTTGACAGTAATTTTGCGAGTTTAATTCAATTATGGTTGATTATTTTCGTTGTTTTATTTCACCGAATTAGTTAACGAAGTCCAAGAAAATGTGTGTATGTAATACGTCTTTTAGTAAGATTTAATTATTCCCAGGATGTGTGTGTAGATTATGCGGAAATACTTTAGTTTGTGGTGGTACATTAAAAGTACACCAATAAAGCAACATTTAAAATTAATTACTGCATTGCCTGATTTATGCTGTATTGAAGTAACTATTATATTTGATTGCAGCTCTTGATACGCTGGTGGTTACGCATAATACAAATTAAGTAATTAATTTCAAAAATGAAAAACCAGTCATTAGATGTTCCAATGTAACAATTCTACACTTAACCCAGGTTTCCAATATACTTGTTATATTAAATTAAAGTAAAATATTTTTAAAGAGTACTGAAACAAATGTTTATGAATACTTCAAGTATGCTTCAAGCATTCTTGAAAAATAAAGTGTTTATGAATATTGTTTTCAATATCTGTATGTTTCATCAGGTCAATGTAATTATCACGTATGTTACAAATATTCATTAGGTGCGTATAGACATAGATTTCAATACTTTTTTGATTTTAAAAAGAAAATATATTCTATTTAGTTGATTGTAGTACAGTTTTTATAACTTTGAAATCATCAAAATTCTACATCCTCTTTTCTTTCATATTAAGGAACTTTCAAAGAGTTTGATGTTGTAGTGCAGCTCATAAGGGAAAAAAACTGGCTCCTATCGTATGCTATGATTATTGAAGTGCTACAACACAAAATTGGTATGACGTTTTGCTTAATATACATAGATTTTTAAATCTTAATGTTAGTTTCTAAGTTTGTGTGCAAAACTTATCCTAGTCCGTCTACATAATTTATGCATTAGCGCAATAGCGCATACGTGTGCACACAAGAAAATATTAATAGAAATGAAAATTGATTTCAAGGGAAGCCATTAAGTACTGTAAATAAGGCTTGCAAAAGTTTTAAAGATACTTATAAATAACATTTTGCTTCATCCGTAGCTAGCACTTCTGACTATCCAAAGATCTCTTCATTTGTCCAATCAATACCGTTTTTTTTTCTCTTTGCTTACAGCCAGTAAATAAAGCAAGAACTTATAAATGAATCTGGTGCAAGTTATGAAACTCAACTTTGTATTACTTGGGGACTAAAAACAAGTGCTTTAGCGGGAAAAAATAGAACTCAGAATGAACCTTTGTCCCAGAAGATCGAAATATATTACCATTTTAGGAAGGACACAAGGAACAACTCTAGAAACAGAAAGTTCTGAGAGAAAAAAAAATTGGAGCTTAATACATTATATCAAGCACCAAAGGGAATTCAGAGAATTGTCGGCTTCCTAAGTAAACGTTGTTTGTTCATTTATCCAAGTGGATTTTTTTTTCTTTTTTTATTTAAGTGCTGAAATGGAACTTTTTATCGTCTACTTGGATAGAACTGTATTCTTCTTCGGATAATGAACTTGCTGCAATGGAGGATAAAGAAGAAAACAATTCGTATCGATTCGGGATGAGGATTGACAGAACGAATGGCAAATTATCTTTCTGGGGCTTTTAATGAACTTCTGTTTTCACAACATTATGCTGCATTAGATATCTGATTCTAAACATGATGGTAGTAAGGGAATAATTTGAATATAGGTTAAAAGTATTTTATTGGAAGAATAGTTAGATATATTATTGTACATCAATATGAAAAAAGGTTAAACAAATTATTTGATATATTCATACCCTCAAATCCATAGTAAAACACATAAAAAAATATATAAATTAGTTTTGGGTCTTGCTAATGTTACCAAATGTGTCATTATGTAAAGAAGCACTAGGTATTTTTTTATGTGTTCACATCTGTTGTACACGAAACAAAGCTTTGTGTTGCAGAGGTTCTAAAATGCATCTTAGTTTAGGATATAACTCTCGATTAAACTCTACTCTGTTTTTCGCTCATATTCTACTGTAGCATTGAGGTGACGTGTTATTGTTAAGGAAACTATTACGATAAAATAAGACAAATACTTAAATAAATCTTAACTTATTTACCACTTCTAAAGTAAAAATAAATTCCAAAGCTGCTGTTACAACATAAAAACTTTGTCATGTGCGTATTTTAAGAGAAAAAAAAGCGTTACTACGCTTAAGCCAAGGCTAAGGCAGGTACAAAAATGTTAACTTAAATAATTAGTGATTAGTAGCATGTAAATTATACTGTCAAATATAGCACATTATTAAAATTTAACAATTTATAAGAAAATTTTCCAAATTTTAACCATATGCTATTTATTTAGAATGTAAAATCGAACCATTAACCTTAACATCATAACTTTTTGGCAGTAATCGAAGCATTAGAAAATAAATAATTAAAGGTGTAGTATTACGTAAAATTTAGATTTTCAACAAGAATGTTTCTGTTTTTTTTTTTTTTTTTTTTTTTTTTTTTTTATCATGTCACTGTTGAACGATGTGTATTTGTGTGTCTATGTATGGATTTAACTCCTTATAGATGCAATAGAAATAGCAAGAGAATAGCTTTTATCGCGTTTTAAAGAGTTTAGTAAGCTTATCAGGTACTAATAATATAGCTATTTTAATATATTTCCATGTAAGAATTCTTTTGATTCTACTTCTTCAGCATTAGGAAAACGAAGTTGACCATAAAAGAAAGCCTCTGATCCACTATTCCTGTAACATCCGAAAGTACCATCTATCAAAACAGCGGTCGCTCAGTGTTTGAATCGAACTTTATTCAGTAGAGATGACTGGCATACTGCCAAGCTCTCCATATCCAAGAATAGATCTTGATGCTCTAATTATGCGAACACCCCTTCGACCAAGTTAAAAGGTCACTCCGACCGTGCTACAATAAGCCGCGTGGGACTCATTTTCAAATGTTTGCATTTATTTAACATTAGTTGAACTTTCGCCATTTTGACACTAACATTTAGCTTAGATACATTTGACACTCACTCAGTCAATAGCCCGTATTACTGTTTCTATCTTATACTTAAGACAACTCCTAAAGAACAAAATGAAACACTTTGTGTTTTAGTCCATGCTTTATACGCTAAAACATGCATGCGAATGATTTTATCTGTATTGGTATTATTTTGCAGTATTATCTTGAATTGTTGAGTGAATGATACTGTAAATGTGTTTGGAAATTGCGTTTAAAAATTATGAGTTCAACTGAGCAAATTTCAAGAGCATTCTTGCATTTTAAACATCAAAGACAGCGTGTATAGACCAAAGGAGAAGATATTTTCTTTATTGTCGCGTGGTTGGTCGGTTGCGAACTTTTCTCATTTTTTAAAACCGATTTAAGATCCCATCTTTATAAATATACTTACTTGTGAATCAATACAAGAACACACTTTCTTGCAAGTAGAAAATAATTGCACTGAATGATTTTTTTTTTCAAATGTTTTTCATGATTCAATTGAGTTACAAAACAACTACTGGGTGTCCGGTAAAGGACTCCCTGATTTAAAAATTTAATATCTCGAAAACAAATGGAGTGAAACAAACGGTATGTTTATTGTGAAAGCCGTAAAAATCGTGTGCAAAATTATTATATGAAGAAGGCTGTTGTGCCATGGTCTGAATGAAGTAGTCCCAAACGTTTCGATAGCATCTGCAGCTGCCATCTTCATTAGCGTTGACGAAGTTTCCAGGGAAGATTCCTCTCGAAGATAGGTAGTTTTCGAAGTGTTGGTTGCATTTATCAGAGAGTACTGTCTAACCTTTTTTCGCGAGACCTCCGTCGAATCTGCGCACGCACCAAGTCTGTTCTGACTTTCTCGAAATAGGGGGAAATACAACGAGGAAGTAGCAAGCGAACAAAAACTAAAGGCATCGGGAAGTGTGCATCCTAAATCTATCTCCCCTTTTTCAAATGGAAGAGTTCGTGACTGCCAGGAGCACAATACGCAAACAGACAGTACTCTCTTCGTAAACGTCTGCTATTATCCGATAAACGCTGGCCGTGCAAATTGGCCGATGAACGCTGGGAAGGCCAGCGTTGCGCTACCACTGTTGTTGCATCAAAATTAAAACAAAAAAGGTTATTTCAACGACTAATCTCAGTATAATCAGATATAACTTAACAGTTTTCTTCTGCGGATGACGGGGGGGGGGGAGGATGCCATAACTTCCTTAATACTTTATCAGACTTCATAAGTCAGGCTTATATTGAAAGAATTCTCCATTTTCGGCAAAACATAAAGAAAACAATCTCATTTTTATTTTTATTTACTTATTTATTCATTGATTTTTTTTTTCCAAAAATTTATACTTAAAAACCAGGTTTTTAAATTTCCACAGTCGAGAGCGAATGCTTCGCACATATTAACTAGTTCTAATTTCTAATTTAAGCTAAATTTGTTACAAGTCATACACTGTAAAAAATAAATGTTGTTTTTACAGTATAATACAGCTAGTTTTATGGTAACAAACTGTAAAAACTGCTAATTTTACAGTGATGAACTGTAAAATTACTAGTTTTACACTAATAAACTGTAAAATGCATTTTAGAGTTTTAAAGTGGAACCTCTGCTGACAATACTATATTGTAAAAGCAACAGTTTATATTTTGCAGTGTATTTGCGTCAATAGTCCTTTCTACGGGCTCAAAAATGTATTTAAATCAACTTGACACATTGAACTCTAAAGATTCGGAAAATGTTTTCTTTCAAATTATTTTCTTTACCCTTACTTTAGCTATGTGCTACAAATAACAATTATTAAACATTTTCCCCTTTACAACTTCTTGGACTTCAGACAATAGTATTATGAGATTGTCGTTGCAAAGATAACTAAATTATTTTGCTTTTAACGAAAATCTTTTTCCAGTCTGTAATGCTAATACCGCTTGCAACTCACGTTATTGTAATAGTAAAAAAGCTTCTTCAACTGATTTAGTCTAGACAGTAACATTAATCTAGCAAGCACGGTAATAAAGAGAAAAATTATATTAAAATGGAAACATTTCTTTGAAGGAAAAAAAATACAATAATGGCAGGAGAACAGCATGTTAATTATGAGCAAGCACCTATCACGTTTACATTAACAAGATATGAAAAAATGTTCAAAACTAGAGTAAAATGTTAGTTTTTTCCACTCAGCAACTACCACAGAATATTTTTGGTGCGATCTAACTTGGAGATCAATCCAAGACCTAAGAAATTATGTTTTTAACTTTTTTCTAGTAATAGACTTTTTAAATCGAATATACGCTTTGAGAATCTTGAGGATCAATATGCGACATAACGTTCCCCTAAACTCAAACTTGAGTCATTGATTATTCAACACAAATAATTTATGAATAATCGTTTTTCAAGCTATTGAAACCTCAGAATCTTAATATTAGTAAAAAAAGGGTTATTGCTTTAAAATATACCGTAATTTTTATTGAAATCACTCGAACCTTTCCTATTTCATATCGAGGTTTATGGTTCAATTGGGATAAAGATTTCCAAGGGCCTGATAAGGAGAACAATAGTTTTCTACCTACATTAAAAATTGTTGTTGTCTTGTCATCGTTTATTAGTAGAGGAGAGGAGGGTATTATGGAATAGACGGGAAACATCGAATACCGAGGTTTTTACTCCGTTCGGTGCTGCAATACCGTGAAATATAACATGAACTATTCAAGAAAGACTCCCATGATGCATTGCAGTTAGAGTTCGCCGCTTACTGTTGTCATTAGAGTGCTACAAAAAATGTTTAGTTTATGATTCTCAAGAGATTTTGGAGGTAAGTTTTCAAATTTTTAATCTGTTAGTAGGGCAAGTGCTCTAGTAGTCGGCCATTTAAGAGATCTTTTGTTGATCTTGGCTAACCTAGAACTTTCAGCTATCAATACAGCAACAAAAACAAGGTAAAACTTTAGAATAAACCTTTCTGGTAGTGAATCACCTACTTATTTCAGAAATTAAAAAAAAAAAAATGTTAAAATCCAAGCTGCTGTCAACACTAGTAAATGCTCCAGTAGTCGGCCACAGAATCATTTTAGCCGAAAAATAAGCAGAATCGCAATCTTGGATGGCGGGCACACCATTCAAAATGAAATGACTCATTACTAACACAAAAAAAGTACCCAAAACTTAACTGCCACTGATTGATGATTACGGATAGGTACTATATGAATGATACTATATGATTTTGAATTAAAAATGGAATATTTATGAGGAGTTTTATGTCATTGTGGCCGACTACTGGAGCACTTACCCTATACATATGACTTAAAGTATTGGTGCTAACCGTAATGTACACTAAAATAATTGTAGTTTTTATATTGTAGTCGTTTTTTAGCTTACAATATTTGGGCCATCATTTTAAGTATTCATTTCCCAAGATGGCGTGTCGGGTATTATGGAATACTAAGTATTTCAAGACAACAAGAAAGCAAAGACGCTGAATGTATGTTTTGTGACGGCAAATTCTCTCAAAATCAACGAGGTGAAGTTTGAATTCAGTGCGTAAGTTGTTGTCTGTGGGCTCACCTTGACTGCACAGGAGCAGAGCAAGACGATTACATCTGTGACTTCTGTAAATAGACTAGAAACAGAAATGATTCACAGTTAATGTCAAAAATTATAGCTACATACTTAAGTATAAAAGTATTATTATTTTTTTTTCATTATTTAATTTTTTTATTTGTGGTTTGATAACAGTGTTTTATGAAGTTAATTAGTATTTCAATGGTTAACACCACCTATTCCATATTACCCGAGTATTTCATATTAGCCTCCATTTGTAATTTTTTTAATTTTTTTTTTATTTGGAAATAAATAGTATTTTTTTTTACAAAACACATTTCATTACAATTAGTCTTAGTATGTACTCATGATGATTTTGAATATTTTTATTAAAAAAACAAAAAGTTATTTTGAAAAATGCAAACAGTATTCCATATTACCCAACTCTCCTCAAAATTACTATGAAGGTTTGGAGTGCCATTGCCTCGAGAAGTTGGATTTCTTTTTTTTTTTTTACATTTAAAACACCACAAGAAAGATTTACAACACAAAGAGAAGAAATAACACCCAGGGAACCGGCGGAAATTGAACTCAATACCTCTTGGTTTGGAGACGAAACGTCTACCTTTGCGCCACTGAGGCCCATATCGATAGCTGTTGAAAGGAAAAATTACATTTTTCCAATGCTTTCACTGAAAATTCATATGCGAGTAGCGAAACCCTTGAGTATGTAACAACAAAAAAGAACTTACTAAGCACAAGATAACAGCTTTCTTCAAACACACTACACTACAAAAAAATAAATTGCTGTTTTTACAGTATAGTACTGAGAGCAGAGGTTTCAGTTTAAAACTATAAAAGCGCAGTAAAAAACTGTAAAACTAGTTATTTTACAGCTTATTACTCTAAAACTAAGAATTTTACCGTTTATTACCATAAAATTAGCTGCATTATACGGTAAAAACAACAGTGTAATACTGGCAGCAAAGGTTCCAGTGTAAAACTGAAAAATGCACGGTAATTAACTGTAAAACTAGCAATTTTACAGTACTGTAAAATTAGCAATTTTTCTTGTTTATTACTGTAAAATTACTATAAATTAGCTTTATTATACTGTAAACATTTATTTTTTACAGTGTAACAATAAACACATATATAATTTATTAATATTGCTTTCCACTTTGTATTTGTTAAAAACTATAAACCGATTCCAGATATGAAATCCCGAAAAAATATTTTATTTACAAATTATGCCACCTTAATTTTGATTTCACTCACTTTATTCTTAAAATAGTCAGAGTAAGTTTCTTATAATGTGCTTGGAGCGGAAGCAAATTTTAAACAAACCATTTCGAAGTCATGTCCATGCAATATATATGATACATGTCTATGTTTAAATAGGAAGTGAAGAGCACTATATCTGTTTTTTCAAAATCAAGATTTAAACACAACCTTACTCTGTTTTTAAACTCTAGTTAGAGGTATAGAGTACTTAGATTTCGAGAAACAATATTCGTTTTATACGCCCATAAATGACCATCCAGTAATAAAAAAATATCTTAAAAGAGAAATTTTAAGCTTATCACTTGTGTGGCAAATTGTTGTTTGTGACTTAGTGTCCCTTATCTCCTTGGTAAAGCCATATACGATACATCTTGCTGCTACAGTCTGTTAGAATCTAATAGCAGTTGCACTTTTATCACTCCAATACCTTCACTTCAAATTTCTCACTAACTGGTAAAATTACGGAGCATGTAACAACTAAACAAAACTTTCTAAGCAAAAGATAAAACCTTCCTTAAAATGCAGCAACACTAAACCGATATATAATTTATTCATATTACTTCCCACTTTGTAAATGTTCAAAAACTATAAACTGTTTCGGGATATAAAATCACGTAAAAATATTTCACTCACAAATTATGCCACCCTAATTTCGTTTTCATTCACTTTATTCCTCACATATCTAAAGCCATTCGTGCTCACAATGTGCCTGGAGCGGAGGCTAATTTTAAATAACCAACCAATTCGGAGTCATTTCCAGGCAATATTTATTGCTTTTTTTAAAAAATAATGTATTCAACCCTCGAGAGGGAAATCCGAGTTAGAAATGCCCGATTTAATGCTATTTATTTCTCCCTTAAAACTTCAAACAGTCCTCGCTATTCTGTTGAGAAATTAACTCGGAATTTCAAGTGGCGAAAGAGCCGGTGTTGCTATAGGCAACCAATGAATTTCGGAGTCTGAGAACTCGTGGATTGAATCAGTTTATTTTACCTTACTTTAATTTCGAAATAGCAACTAAATTTGAACGGCGGATCTTTACGAGAAATGTTATTGTTTGGAGATTTTTTTAACGGCGCCGGCGTTTCATTTGCGTTTGGCCGGGCTTCCTTAATGGATGCAGCTAAGTTGTAATTACTCATTTGCTTTTTAAAGACTCTCTTGTTTCAAATGAATCTTCTCATTTGTACCGAAATGAGTTGTTGCTGTGCATAAAAGCTGTTTGTGATTTTGCATGACTTTGATTATGACTAATAGTCAGCTTCTTGGAAAAATTTATTTTTTCAGCAACAGTATTTTTCAGAATACGTATGTTGCTTGCAAGTTAGGTTCTCGCCCAAAATGGTGCACTGGCAGGAGTATATGGAAGAATTATTTTTAATCTATGTCAAAGAGAATAACTTCTACCCATTGATGTAAGAATTCCGAGTGTTTTCAGTGCCGTTCTAGCTCTAAAAAAACTTCTGTCTATTAACCTTTTAACTGTTATGCCCGAGATAGTCTCGGGCGCAGCTGGTTTTCGAAAATGTCACGCCCGAGTATTACTCGGGGTAATTTTTTTTTTTTTTTTTTTTTTTTTTGAGTGCATCGTATTGTTACACCCGAATATATATCGGGAGACGTTTTTTTCGGCTTCATCTCTTTGTCAAACCCGGTCTGTTTCTCGGGTTTGTGCTTGGAAAAGTGTTAAAAATCAAAATAACTTGACAGTTAAAGGGTTAAAGTAATTACTCATTGGTATAATATCAAGTATAAATTATTTAATTATGTGAATAAATATCTCATACAGAGCTTAGGTTAGTCAAGGAATAATTAAAATTTGGCTATAGCTCCAAATATTTTCTTTTGCGTCAGTCGTCAACTTAGAAAGATTACATATTTTTTTTCTGAAATAATGTTGGGAGTTGCACAAAACTCGTTAGCATTTTTTCTCAGAGAAAGAATCTTTAAAACTGCTAAAAATATTTAGTAAACTATTTTAAAATATTTTTTTTAATTTCAGCTAAGAGCATTTTAAAGTAAGATTGTTATAAAATAATAGTTCTGTGGTAAAGATACAGCAATTCTTTCCTCTTAAATGCGTGGTCATCGTTAAAAAAAAAAAAAAAAAAAAAAAAAAAAAAAAACCCTTGCTGCATGTCTGTTTGTGACGTGATTAAACAAGACATGAATCAAAGGGATGTGGATAATTTCGAGAGATATTTCAGAACTTCGCCAACATTGGTGCCCACTACTTTAATCAGGTTTTGAAATCAGTGATGTTATTTTCTTCTTTTTCCCAGTAATAAAAATGTTTCTTTTGTCTTTTTTTTTTAAATTTTTTGACCAGTAAACTGATAAATAAATGAATACCTTTGTGCAGAAAAAGTGAATTAAAGTAATGCATCGCTCAAATGCAAAAAATTAAGGAACGTTTCAGACACGTGTTTCGGCATTACAAGAAATGCCTTTTTTAAATGCAAAAAATGAGTTTATGGAGAAGTCTTATCATCCATAAGCTCACATTATTTACATTAAAAAAGGCGTTCCTAACAACGCCAAAACACGTGTCTGAAATGATCTTTAATTTTTTTTTTGCGTTTAAACTTTGAATAATCTTAATTTATTTTGCAACTGGTTAAAACCTATCTCTCGCGCATACAATATTAGGCAACTGCAACGCAATAAAATTCCTTTTTTACTAATACAATACAGTTTCAGAGCAAGTAATGTGAAGCACCACAATAAGTAAATTATTTATTATATCAACGTGACTCTATAACTTTTCATCTTAATATCTATTTTTTAGACATAAGTAAACATTTCCATTTTTTTTTTTCATATTTAGTTTAAAAACATTTTTAAACTTTTACAATCATTTTAACTATATTAAAAATTAGAAACAAATTAATAATATTATGAATGAAAACGTGAGATACATAATGGTAGAATATTAAAAAGTACAATTTTGAAACAAACAGCACAAGAACTTGTAGTTTGTTGTAAATTTGAGCGTTTCAACGTTGTACTTATTATCTTACAAATTAAAAATACCACGTTTTAATAGTTTAACAAATAAATATATCAATATTTCTTTGTTTTATTCTACTCTAATATTTTTGAAAATCAAAATAAAAGTTTTCATGTGGTAGATTTCAGTATTTACTTATCTTTTAATGCTGTCGGAGCGCTGTTTCGTCATAAGCAGATTACGATTTCAGCATAAGCAGATTATTTGCCTGAATTATGACGTAAACACTCCGAACTCTTTTGTGAAAAGAAGGATTATGTGATACAAGAATGCAACATGGGAACAGATTTATTCCCATTCCAACAGCAAAGAACACAAAGAATCACTTATTCTGTTGAGTAGAATAAATGATTTTTTGGGTTATTTGCGTAACCTTTCCTTAGTTTTTTATTGTCGAAGTTAACAGCAGTTTTTGAATCAAAATAATATTTCACATCATTTATATTTTTCTTTTCTTTAATTTTTCTCTGCTATAATCTATGTCTCTCTTTCACGACTGGCGTACACTGCGGGAAAACGTCATAGTTTTTGACTATTTATATAAAATAGGGTATTGGTTTTATTTTTAAAAATCCAATTTATCTACAAAATTTGGAATTTTGGTGATTGGTAAAAAAATAGATTTTGCTCTGAAAACCCATTTCTTACCACCGAAAATGAATGAGTACAAAACCCTTTCATTTCGGCATCTTCCTCATACCATTGGAGAAGATGCCGCAAAGCAGATTGCCGTAGGGGGAAGATGCCGTACACGATGTTTTTGAGCAAATTCCTGCTGCAAACAATTCATTTTGTCCAATCGCATTTTTTTTCGACAGTTCGCTGTACTTTCTACGGTCTATGTTTCGAGTATTATTATTGTTTTCTGTATGTGGCCCATTTGTATGTATTCGTGGACCACTTATGTCCAAGTAGTACTGAAACGACAACTACAAATACAAAGAAAAGCAAAGCTTTTTAAATAGTTTAAGTCTAATTTAATAGTTTAGTCTAATTTAATGCATCCTACGGCATATATAAGTCACGGCGATGGTGAAGAGGTAAAAGTGAATCATAACACAAAAATTGCCTAACCGTATTTACCCCATAGAGTAATTTGAAATTTCCTGCCGGATATCGTATGTGTCACCGTAGTGGAAAAAAGGTTAAATCAGAATACTGTATAAAAAATGTCCATGTCAATAGCACAAATAATAAAATATTTAGTCCTTCTCAATCAGTAATTAGTCTCCAAAGTCCCTCATATACATGAATATTTTTTATTTAAAATAGAAGTAAAAATATTTTCAAGAGAAAAGAGGGTAGCGAGCAACGTTTATTATTAATTATTTATGACATTTTCTTCTGAAATACATTCACTTTATGTTTCTAACAGACCATATCATGAACTTGCATAAGTCAAATATATGTAAGACGCAAAAACATCCGAGTCTTTAAATGACCAAGAGTTTGGACTATATTGACAAACAATGTGTTTCTGTTGTTGTCAAAGAAAAAGAAAGAAAAATAATTAATGCATAGCGCTAATACATTTTAACCTCGAAACTAAACTTATACCGTAAAATGGGGTAAATCGGTACACTTTTCAGCATTGATTGTAAAAAAAAGCAGTTAAAAGATTTTTTTCAATTTGATTTTTTGGGTAAAAACTTCGGTCTTGTTTTGTTTTTGATATTCCAAGCAAAGACAAAACATTTTGCGCAGTTATATTTTATACTAGCCGATGTACCCGGCGTCGCACGGGTTTAAATGCAACATGCCAAATCCAAGAAAATAAATATATGACTTTCAACTAAGTCCAGCAGGATCATATTTCTCAAAGGTATTTTTTTGGGACAATGCAGTCGGTTAACTGCGTGTGAAGGAGAACGTGAAATCAAACTTAAATGCACTAGTATTTGTTTTATCCGAGTGATTTTCCAAAAAATCACTTTCATTTTCTAACTGTAGCCAAAATCAATTCTCTTTTTATTTAACCCGGTATCGATTATTGGCATAGAAGGATATAAAAATTCTAAGACAGCGACAAATTTCATACTTACTCCAGAGAAGCCTTGTTTCAAAATTTTTATTTTTAATACTATTATTATTGTAGCTGAAAGGCAACAAATTTTTGCATCAATGGGTTGAAAATTTAAGCATTTAATGGGGAAATTAAATGAAATTTACTGTTTTCCATACCATTTTTTCTAAGCTAAGTTTTTTTTAGAAATGAATGATAGCCTATCGTGATTCCTGTTAATGTAGCTATCTACGGTAAAAAAGTGGTTAAAAGCGGTTCAGTAGTTTTGAAGATTACTCGGACATACATACAAAAGTAGCCATTTATGTATATAGAAATATGTAGGAATTTAGAGGTGTTCCGAATCACCCCGCTGATAGTGGTCAATCGGAACACATGCTAAAATTTTTATTTTTTTCATTTTAACTTGTAATAGGTCTCAGAAACATGAGTAATATTGATGGGTGAGAATAATAACAGACGGTTACTGTCAGATAAAAGTTTATTTTCTATACCAGGAAACGTTTATCATTAGTCCCCCTTCCAAATAATTTTGAACTTTTGAAAAATAAAAATAATTTTAAGAAATGCTTTTGAATTAAAATACAAAGATTTAACATAAATTAAAGTCATTCATATCGTCCACAAATATGTACTTGTCCTTAAAACTAGCAGGGATGTACGCTGCCAATTCTTTAGTTTCTTGAAAGCTCTGGGTTTCGGGGATCGTCCTGTAAGATTTTCCCACTTATTCATCACTGTCTGCGTGCTGGACTTTTGCTACATGAAGTCTGTATGATTGCCCGCATGTATTTTAAATAAAAAGAAGTCTCCTGGAGTACAAATCTTTTTTAATCTGCAACTTTCGGTCATTCTAAGATCTAGTTGCTTACGAGAAGTGGTAAAGAATAATAAGTCCTTGTCCTTGTCTTGACTAGAAGAATTGGGTGTTAGAATCTTGATTTTTCAAGCAGTTTCCTTTAAATAACTTTGAATTGGAACAATAGAACAAAGTGCTGCGATTCACCCCACAAATCCTTATCCTATGACATTATGAAGAATTTTTCATCTTTATGCCACAATTAAAATATGTTGTCTATTCTAATGTGGTACTCTGTTGCTCGGATATATTCATAAATAAAAAATACTATTCTTAGATTTGAAATATAAAGGAGTCTGTACTTAGATGCAAAGTTTTACAGACCATGAAAACGTGATGTTTTTTAGCATCCCGCTTGCAGCCTTGCACAGAAAGCGAAAGTGTTGCCAGAACGACAGAAATATTTTTTTCCTATAATATTACCTTTCCAAAAATAATTTCAACTGCCAAAAATACCCGATAGCATTTTTATGAAGAATTTCTTTGTATGATTAGGAAGTTTTGTTCCGAATCACCCAGCTGTTAGAATCGTTAGAATCGTCATTTTTCAGTTTCCTTTAAATAAGTTTAAACTGGAACAGCAGAACAAAGTGTTCCCATTCACACCGCAAATTCTTATCCTATGACATTATGAAGAATTTTTCAATTTTATGCCACAATTAAAATATGTTGTCTATTCTAACGTGGTACTCTGTTGTTGAGATATATACATAATAAAAAAGTACTATTCTTAGTTTGAAATATAAAGAGTTCTGTACTTACATACAAAGTTTTTCAGACGATGAAAACTTGATGTTTTTTAACGTCCCGCTTGCAGCTTGGCTCAGAAGCCAAAATTGTTGCCAGAATTACAAAAACAGTTCTTTTCTACTTCTCATGATATAACTTTTCAATTAAAAAATTTAACTGCCAAAAAGACCCGACGGTATATTTATGAAATTTTTTTTGTATGATCAGAAAGTTTTGTTCCGAATCACCCAGCTGTTCTTATGTACCCCATTTGACGGTACACTTGATATACACTGTGAATAAATATCTTACTTCTGTACACGAACATGAACCAAGATTTTTGCAACGTACTCTTTCTTTGTGACAATAAAACAGTTGGCAAAGAAGAGAAATTCAGCTCTTTTGCCTGTGAATGTTGCCACGCCTAAAGCCGTGAATACTCCATTTAGTACTCAGGGCTTTTGCCATGCCATCTTACAACACTTTCATTCCATCAATGCGTATTATTTCGTATTTACTCAGATGATAGTATTAAGCTACAGATTCTACCAAGTTTGGAAATGAGAGAAAAAGTTTTATTTGGCGAGAATTAGATTCAAGTTTAGAATGTACAACGAACGTATGACTAAAACGGATTAATTATGTAAAGATAATTAATGAATGTCTTTTTAATTTTATGGCAACATTTTAGTGTAACTTTTCTTCCAGAAGATACTGAGAATGAGGACACATACTATTAAACCAATAAAGATTTCTTAAGTCAAATATAAATTTTTAGGCAAATAAAATTTATATTGTTACATAATATGAAACGATACTTTTATCTCACTTATTATTAAATGAATAAGCACACTAAATCGAACAGTTATTTATTTATTTATTTATACACACATACACACACACACACACGTGTGTGTGTGTGTGTGTGTGTGTGTGTGTGTGTGTGTGTGTGTGTGTGTGTGTGTGTGTGTGTGTGTGTGTGTGTGTGTGTGTGTGTGTGTGTGTGTGTAATCCATTTGAAAAATTATTTATACCCGTTCTTGCATTTTTATATATGATGATAAAAATCATAGGCAATTTTTCTCGTTAATTTTTTTTTTCTTTTTTTATAATACGCTCTAAAACAATTTCTCATTTCATATTTTATCTTTTAAATATGCAAATAGTTTGATGTAGTACGTATCCAAAGGATTCTACGTCCAATCATGTAAAAAGTTGTGTTTTGCTTTATGGCGCGTTCTCAAATTCGTAACAGAAAATTGTTACCCAGGGTGGTATTTTGAGATTTTCTAGTTTTATGAAGCATTTACACCATTTTAGAGAAATGTCTTAAAATGTCGTTCCGCGTTTCTGAGCGTCACAAGAGTTTTGCGACAAATCATTGCAAAAAAAAAAGTTAATTTTAAATCCTAATTCTTAAATTTAAAAAATCGTACATGATTTATGCTCAGTTAGGTAAACTTGCATGCATAAGAAAGCATTCTTGCTAACATACGTGAATCTTAATCATGTGTTACTTTGCACTCATTGTAAGTTTCAAAAAATATAACTATCTGCTGATTGCATGATTTGATAAGTGGGTATTTTTAACGCAGCATATTCACTACACTGTTAAAAATTCAGGAAGCTCTTATGGTAAATGTTATTGTAAAATGTAGCGTTTACAGTACAGAAAATTTTTACAGACTGTGTAATGCAGATCACACCCTATTTCCGCTCTCCTGATGTGTCTCATCTGATACCGTGGATAGTAAAGCAGTGTGTAAAAATTGGGTCCTGGGTTCGCGCTCCTTGTCGTTCGTATCTTACGCTTTTTAAGTCTCGTTTTCTCTTCCGTAAAATTTCAGGTAACAAATATTTCACCGTAAAAAGAACTGGCAACATGCATGCCAGTAACTTTTACCCTAAAATTTCAGGAAAATTTTAACAGTGTAGTAAGACCCTACAAAATTTTAACATTCGTTTTCTGGACATAATATTAGGGAACCTCAAAAATTGAAAGGAAAAACAAATACTAAACAGTAATAATGATAGATTTAAAGCCTGAATTTTTCTCTTTTTCCAATAACGGCATAAAATTAGCTTTCACTGCTGTTTTGAGTGCTTGTGTATAATCAGTATAAGTCAACAATTGCGCATCTTCAAACTTTCCAAATGGAGAAAAAAAAATTATAAATTTTGATTTTACTACATAGTTTTATCTTGTATTAACTTTCACTATAGAAACCAACCAATAGTCATCACATATACGTTTTTGAGTATGTTGTAGTATTTGAGTATAAATCATTTAAAGTTAGCATAACTTAAAACCTCGATTTTCTCTAACACTGTTTTTTTATGTTCCACCATGTTTTTCTATTGAGCAATAGTTTGAAATCTCATATACATAATTTTTATTTCCTACCACTAAAACTAGCTTATTATTTTATAAAACTATAAATTGTCTTAACTACATAAAGTAAACATATTTTGAGAAGTTAGGAAAAATATCTTCAAAAAGTCTAGGTGTTTCTCCTGGAATTTCAAACATTTTATTTCTCAACCTGAAATTTTCAGGTAAACTTGTATAAAATCGTGTAGCTTTACGAATATGGACAAGAGCATAAGTTAATTCAAGCCCAATACTATGTGAAAAGACCAAGAATTGCTTCAGAACAGCACACAACTACATGCAACTGCTCAAAACATCGTATGATCAATAATCCTACAAATGAAGTTAACCCGAAAGCTTATTGCTACAAATACAGTTACCTCTATACATACTGATTCACTACATCAAAAATTTAAAGAATTCTTCTTTCCAATGAAACCTCAACATCAGTTTTAATTAATTTAAACCGCATTGTACGAAAACATGAAACTTAAATATTTACGAATGCAAAAGAGAAAAATATACTTTTATTCTGATAACTGGTAATCACAATGAAATAATGGATTTTCTCCTCAAAGGTGAATTAATAAAATATTTACCCAGCGTATTCCCCTTCAATATTTTATAATTAAATACTTGGAGCTATACTTTACTCATTTTACATCCCCACAAGAAAATTTAACGGATGGAATGCAACGCTTAGTTTACAATCATGTTTGTGGAAATTGCAACATCATATAAAAAAAGCCCACAACAAATAACAAAAAACTTACAGGGAATGTAAACTAGAGTGTGATGTAAAACTGATTAGAATTTAAGACTCATTGCGCATGTGTGGTCTGAGCGGCGTTACTGTACGAGTGGGAATAATGTAGTAACGTGCACACGTCTTAATTTATAGCCAAGTTTTTTTTCGTAGTTTGATAATTTGATTTTGCTTTTCAAATTTTATCTGAAGCAAAGTTTTCAGATATTCGCTGCAAATAACAGAATTTAAAGCTAACAAAGAGGACAATAAATTTCTAGAAATATTTATGTACTAATTGTTTTCTCGTTAATGAACAAAGGTATAAAATTATTATTAAGTAAGTCGTGAAATTTTATCCTTTAAAGCCTGACCATTTTATCCTTTAAAGCCTGACCATTTTACCCCACGCTACGGGATGAAATGATCCATTTACAACACATTTTAAAACTTATTTATTAGTACCAATATGTAGTTTTTGCAGAGATATTTCACTTTGAATATCATGAGGAATATACATTTTTATATCCTCAGCAGTTTTTTCACTCTGGTTGAATCAATGTATTTTTTGCTGTCAAAGCCTGATTGTAAAATTGCTCTTTTTTGACAAATTTTACCCCACCTGCCCCTATTGTAGAACATACAACAAATACGTTCGTGTTCAATTCGGACAAATTAAGACATTATTAGGAAGTAAATATTTTATAAAAAGTTGCATGAAGTATTTAGTTTTCATTGTATTACGTACAATTAAATTTTGTTTTTTAATCCGGAAGAGCATTACATTAATAAGAAAAAAAATACATAAAATATTTAGAGCACATTGTCATGCGTACAATGACTATCTTCATGTTTTAATCACAATAGACCATTAAAAAAATGTAAAGCTATATAAATCAAACTTCGTAAAAGTTTTCGACATCATTGTGCTACGCAAAACTATTTAGTTTCGTACATTATAAAAAATAAGGTATTTATAGAGCTTTCTTACTTAAAACTAAAAGCATTAGCATTAAATATTCGAATGCTAATTTTGTACGTACTACAATTTAATGTCGTATTTTTATCATAAAAAGCAGGACATATACAACAACTCAAGGAAGAAAAAGCAAACAATGAAATATTCAGACTCCCTTTTCATATATATTCAAGAACTCAATTTCTATTTTCATCCCAAATCAGTGCATTAATAACCTTTCCTAACTTAAACTAAATCAAACTGCATAAAATAGTTACAACCATAGCCTTACGCACACCAATTTTGCTTCATATTTTATAAAAAGTGAAATTGAAGAGGTCGTTTTGAATAAGTGAAAACAAATGAAGTGAAACAACCGATTTTATTTTTACCTCTGAAATTTCCGAAGAAAGAAATTGCGCACAAGCTTTTGTGCAGAGAATCCTAAGGAGGAAGAAAAATTTAGGTTGTTGTTCCCATGGAAACGTGACGTCAATGAATATGATCCACACATATTTCATACATTTTTAAGGAAGTAAACCTAGCTACATAAACAGGTCTTTATGACTCCCTAGCGCTATTCAAAATTTTTTTTTCCTCTTTCAAAACTATTTTTTTTAATAGCTGAAGTTCAGGTATAGCCTGTTATAAAATTATTCAACTAAATAATTGAAATTACTTGATTATATTTTCTAATAGAGATAAGAAGGTTATTTAATTAAATAAAAAAAATGTTTTGTGAGCAAAGCATTCTTAACAATAATCCTATTCGTGCGCAAATAATTAAATAATGGTCATGGCTGATTTATTTAAAGAGAAAAGAAGCTAAAATAAATCAGAAAAGTATCCTATTATTTCTGTTAAGAGGAAAATGATACTCTGCTGTTATACCCAGGCGTAATGTTACGTGAATTATTGCGTCACATACATGGAATAATAGGCACTTAGAAATAAGAAACGAGATAAGAATTAATGGTCGCGAGCGCTTACATGGTACAGGCGTTCCAACTACCTAGTCTGGAAAAGTCCTTAACGTGGTGTATGTAAAAAAAAAACAAAAGTTAGGGAAAATAAGTGGAAGAGACTTGAAAATTTTCACGTTATTTTTCACGAGGGGATTTATTTTCTGTCCAATTTACTGAGACGTCTTTTTGAAGACTAAATTATTATTTTTTCTAATTCTTGCCTTTTTCTGAAGAAAAGGCTTAGAGAGTTTTGACGCAGGGGTTTTTGACGCTTACATCGTAGTTTTTACCCTATATTTACGCAAAAAAAAATGTTAAGAAATAAGGGGAGCTTCCTGTAATTGACCATTTAGAGGAAGTTTCTACAAGGTCCACTCAATTTTCCTGATGAAATTACAAGAAACGAAATTGAAAACTTGTCTACGTGTCAATTAATATACCAGGATTAATACCGATTTAATCATTTTATTTCAATTATGATATTTCAATTACTTTCAACAAAAGTTTAAAAAAGGAGATTTCGTTAGGAATTGAAAACTTACTTTCAGTAAATGACCGGTGTCAGTCAGTAAGTTGCCATTTCTTCTACTGTGAAAATCAAAATCTATACCGTTAAAATCTGACTATAGCTATGTATGTACGTTTATATGTATGAATGAGTATGTATGTCCGTCTAAAGATGGCTTATAGCATAATTCTGCCTCGGAGAGATGGCATTACTATGCCACAAGTATTGGAAGCGAAAACACACCTTTCCATTTCCTTATACGTACTATCTTTGAGAACGCGCAAGCAGTTAAAATTTTACTGCTAGCGATTTCACATTGATCGTACCTTCTGCAAAATGAAGTGGTTCTTTGGATATATATTCGGTTCTTTGGATATATATATATATATATGTGTATATATATATATATATATATATATATATATATATATATATATATATATATATATATATATATATATATATATATATATATATATATATATATATATATATATATATTTGGTGTCCACACGTGTTATAAAAAGTAGCATCATGGAAGCGTGTTTTCATTTTTGTAACATCCAAACTCAATCCATAATGAGCCCATATTTCGCAAATTATCTGTGCTGCTGCCTTAGTAGAAACATTTTTAGAACGCCTTGCGTTGATTTTGCTCTCTTTAACGGTTATTTCCTTTGGCAAAACTAATCCCTGATTTCAGTCCAAATATTAGTGAAATCGGAAACGCTGCCAAGCGTCACCGATATTTCATTTAAAACTCTTCCTTGATTTTAAAATTTTTGGATCAATTAGACCAGCATACTGCTTCATTATGATAGCTTGAAAATAGCTTTTGTAAATTACTTGTGTATACGAAAAAAAAGTTTAAAAGCGTTAAAAGTAGGGATGCACCGATAAGCAAATTGGACGATTACAGATTACCGATAAATCGGCTGTTGATAATCGACCGATTGATGGGCTGAACCGAATAATGAACATGATGATTGTTTTTAATACTACCAATTACCCCATCCCCTTATTCCCATGTTTCATTTTTCTATTCGAACAATATTTCACTTAATTTTGACTAGTTCAAAAACTTCGTAGTCGAGTCTATGGAAAAATTTCTACGTTATTAAATCATTATCTAACAAGCAAATTTGCTTCAGAAAAACACTACCCCAGTTATGACTTATCTGAATTGAATTCAATATTGTACATCCAGAGAGAGGAATTGTTGTAGCAAAATCTGATACATTGTGTCTTAATGAAATTCTTTGATTTATCCCTCATGTCAAAGCTTATCGTGCCGGCAAATGATAAAAAATAAATCCACGATCTTATTTTTTTTTTTTGTTTTCTTGTAAATTTTTTTTCCTCTTTTTGATTACACATTACTTCAATGAATATCATCCAAAAGTAAAACGGGTTAGCGCGGTTGGATAGAGTGTCGTGCTTATAATTATAAAGAGATGAGTTCAAAATCGGCGGCGGAAAAGTATCTTTCAGTGTTTTTTTTTTTTTTTTTAGCAGAATTATAATTCAACTTTTCATCAATATTAATACATTAATTCTTCGGGAGGGGAGGAGGGATACGCCATAACTTCGGTAATACCTCAAAGAACTTCAAAAGTTCCAGTCTTTTTCCCCTCCTTGGGAAAATTTTGATTGCAGTTTGAAAATACTTAAAATGAACCAGCGGGCTCCAAACAATTTTATCCTAAATTTTAAAGAATCGAAGATAATGAATATATATTTTTTCTCTCTCTCTCCTTTCATTTATCATTAATATAATTATTATTATTTCTATGTCAATGTTTTGACTGCATTTTCTTTGCAGCTATCTTTTTTTTTCTTAAATGAATGTAATCTTAAATTGAAACTGTATAATAAAATAAAATTAATAACTCAAATTCCAAAACGTATGGACAATTAATAAACAGCAATACTTAATGAACATATCTTCTTTTATATAGACTGATCGAAGTAAGTCTTCGTTTTAAGCAGTTCATATTAATTAGTATAGTTGATTAATTTAATTGGTGAAGCCATGCAATCATATTTCTATCACTCTGAACAAAGATCTTGGATATTTCCGTTTCGTTTAAGCCGTTAATTTCCAGCCTGAGGCTGTTACAACGGGATCTTAATTGAGGAAGGAGGGAGTACAAAATAAGCTGATAACCTTTTCTCTTTGGCATTTTTGAAGAAAGGTGGCAGCGAAATTGATTTAAAAAAATATTTTCTTGTTTTCTTGCGGCTGTCGGATAATTAAAGAGTAATTAGATTTTTATATTTTGTTAAAAAGATGTCTCAAAATTCCAATCCTTTGATAAAATTTGTTCTTATCAATCTTGAGTTTCGCATTAATTAAAGCGGTATTTGGGTGCCTGTTCTGAAAATTTTAATAATGAAAGTTAAGTAATAAGCTTGTTTGTATAAGTTTGTTGATTGATTTATTGATTATGAATGTCACATCGCTATAAAGGGAAGTTTCAAAGTGGATTTTTCATGTCGGTCTAATGCATCGGATTTGATAGTCATTTTACAGGCAGGACTTAATTTCTGAACAAAAGAAATGTGGTGGCCTTATAATCTTAAAAAGCTTATTTTTATACATGAATTCCGAGACACTAGTTCTGTCGAATACATACAAATTCACTTAAAATTGGCTACAAGGGCAAAAATTTATCCTGTTCTACACTGCAAAAAATGAATGTTGTTTTTACAGTATAATACAGTTAATTTTATTGCGATTTGCAGTAATAAACCGTAAAATTGCTAGTTTACAGTTTATTACTATGTATTTTACAGTTTTAAACTGGACCCTCCGCTGCAAGTATTATACTGTTGTTTTTACGGTATAATACAGTTCATTTTATAGTAATAAACTATAAAATTGCTAATTTTGCAGTATTAAATTGTAAAAGTGTTAATTTTGCAGTATTAAACTGTAAAATTGCTAGTTTTACATTTCATCACTGTACATTTCACAGTTTTTAACTGAAACCTCTGCTTTCAGTATTATACTGTAAAAACAAGTTTATTTTTTGCAGTGAAGTGAGCTCCAATGCAAATTGCGCGCTGTTTAAAGCACGTTTCCTAAAAGAAAAAAATCATCGAGCTGTTGTAATGAATGAGAGGAGTTATTGTTAGGGCCGCCGATAGGGGGCATGACAGCCTGGTGAGAAACTAGAGTCATAGCAAGACCAGGCTACAGAGTAAGTTTCTAAGTTTTTTGGGCCGATGACCAAACTGAGAAAGAGCTCGCCTTGGCCCTTGACGGTTCTGACTGCTGTGATGAAAGTAGCAGTAAACTACGTATAAAGTATTTTCCAAATTTATGTATACCTAAATAGTTACTTAGAAGTAAAATGTTACAATTTAATAAAAGGCATTTTTTTTAATCAACCGGTTAATAAACACTCAAAGGACTTCTCAGACACTCAAAGGACGCCGGCCACCTTGTCTAGTGGTCAGAGCAGTCTGCCACGGATGGTGTGGCCCCGGGTGCGAGTCCCGGCTTGGGCATGGGTGTGTCTTTCTCTCTCCTGTCCTTGTCCTTTCTTTGTGTGAATGTGTTGTTATGCTGTGAAAGGTTGCCTACCCTATAAACGGGTCTCTATGGCATGCTTGTACTGTGGAAGTCGGACTTCACACCAAATTACGGTACAGTTGGAAAAGTGAAGCAGCGCACCCCAAATTGCCAGCCTGGCTGGCACACGACAAAAAAAAGGGCTTGGAGACTGAAGAGGCTATGTTACTCTTTTTGAAAATACAATCTGGACAATGGTAAGCAATGGATATAGGGTAAGTGAATAAAACTTGGCTCATCAAGAAATAGATGTCATTAGACCTATTTCATACTCTCACTTACGACAAAACCAGAAAACAAAAAAGCTGCAACAACTGCTACAATAAAACTTTGAACTTTAATAACTCGCAATTTGGGTTTTATTACATAAGCTCTTCAGCTCACAAGACGTTCAAATATAACGATCAATCATCAACAAACTTCGACTTTTTTGTCGTAAAAAAATTACAGTACTAATACCTTGCTGGTACTATACGGTGAAACAGTTTGAATGAGAACTACATCTATCAAATTCTTGTGCGTCCTGAGGCAGCGAGCATCAAAATGCTCACCAGAGACAATAGTGGTACATCTAAAAAAAAGTGGGGGGGGGGGATATATTGATTTAAAATCCAAATTAAAATCCCTTTCTTGCTCCAATACTGACCACCCAAAGTCAATTTCAATAGTCGCAGTAGGGGTAAAAGTAAAACTTTGGTGAATATTAACAGGCTATATTACCATACGTGAGGTGATTTTTGAAACTAAACTGATGTTGAGTAAAGACTAAGTAACATTGAGAAGAAATTCTGAGAAGTCTGAAGAAATCCACGTGTTTTGAAATAATTGTGTAGGCGTCATCACATTATTTGAAGACGACGCTAAAAAAAAAGACAATTTTTTTTAAGGTTACTGATCATAGATTTTCCTCTCTAGCAGGTCTTCAAAGGTACTGTTTTAAAGTATTTTTATTTATACAAATACAAAAAGTACAGTACTATAAGTGACACGCATATACGAATGCACTGCAAAAAAAATGTTATTTTTACAGTATAATACTGTGAGAACAGAGGTTCCTGTTTAAAACTGTAAAAGGCACAGTAACAAATTATAAAGTTAGGATATTACAGTTTATTACTGTAAAATTAGCAATTTTACAGTTTATTACGAAAAATTAGTTGTATTATACTGTAAAAACTACAGTATAACACTGGCACCAGAGGTTCCAGTTCAAAACTATAAATGCACAGTAATAAGCTGCAAAAGCAATTTTACAGTTTATTACAGTAAAATGAGCAATTTTACTGTTTATTACTGTGAAATTACCAATTTTGCAGTTTATTACTATAAAATTAGCTGTATTGCACTGTTAAAACAAAATTTTATTTTTTGCAGTGTGAAGACATATGTGCAAACATTTAAAATCGTTTCAATGCTTAATTCCGTGAAAGGTATTGCAATCTGAACTTACTTAGCTATTGAAAAGATAGAACTTTGATAAACTTTCGCCAAGATAAATAATAAAAAGTATCTATTTCTGTTACTTAGTATTCAAAAAGAATGTACCACAATTAGGCGGCTAAAAATCCATTATTAATTTCCTTAATTTTTTGTCCGCAAGATAAGTTTTTGAAAGTAAATTAGTATATACTGCGGACAAAAACTTTTCATAGTTTATAAAAATGTTTAAAAGAATTACTTGAAAAAGTGAACAGTTTCAAGAAAATATAATTCCTTTACGGTGTATTCCAATTTAAACTGTAGTAAATTACTTAGATAACCACTTGGGAAACGGAGTTTAAATCTTCGACAATAGTTAATCTATCTTTTATTATTTTGTGGATCATTTTCTTTCCAGTAATAACTGGATCCTTTTTACTTACCGCGTTTTTTTTCCCTCTTTTCCTTTATTTTTTTTAGTGGGATTATATTTTTTCCCTTTTTTCCGTCCTGAAATGAATAATTTTACTACTACCTTGACCGCATAAAACTTTTTTTTTTTTTTCAATCTAGAGCATAAAGTTTCCTTTCTTTAAATCCACTAGCTATCATTTGTTCTTCAATTACGGAATTACTTCGGCAATCTAAATAGCTAAATAATTGGCGTTGCTATTGACGACACATGGGGGCTTTACGTCACAGGAAATGTTTAAGTTGACATTAATTGAGCGTCGAAACATTTGCTGATATTATTAGGAGAGTTAAATTTGAAACCTTATTAGGAGCCTTATTTTCGGCTCAATAGTAGGATGTATTCTTAAATCAAAGCTAGGCTATTTGTACTTCAATCTTTAGCTTTTCCTATTTTTAGGATAAATATTTTAGAATTATATCTAATTACTTTTTTTAATAAATTTAAAGACAAATGTTTGTGCGTTTATGCAACGTAACGAACTATGTGGCGCATCTCAGATTATGTAATGCACTTCGGAGATGTAACTACCTTGTTAAAACCTCAAGTTGCAAAAGGCACATTTAAGGGTGAAACAATGTAGTACCAGTGATACCCCTGAGGGGTGCCACTAGTATGGTATAATATGGATAATGTGGAGTGAAAAAATCTTCTGAAGAAGGTCAGGGCACTCAAAAGTATGTTCTGCCAACGCCGATGATGATGATAATGTACTGTTATACGAAACAATTACCTGGTTGGATCTCAGAACTTTACATTCGTCCTATTTTAATTCCTTAGTTTTTGCACACCAGTATATCTCGATTTATATATCTCCATAACTACCATTCTGTGTTAATCTATTTGTATTCCTACCTAACTTTATGTTTATCTTCTGTTCTATATTTATTATTGATTTAAAGAAAAATGAATGAAAATACACATTATGTTTTTAACATACTGTATAGAGCTCATTTTCAGAAATAACTTCCTACAATGTTGAAGAAAAACAGCAAAAATGAGTTTTTCTGGGTATTGAAACATGCGTTTCGTAAAATGGGTCATATTCCGCTCTAGGTTAGGCTTAGCATACACTAAAGAGCAAATTATATTTTTTGCTTACTAACTCATGTTTTGTTGTCATGTACGTATGAATTAATTTAAAACAAGAAATATATTGCTCTGTCATTCTTTTGATATACAAATATATAAACTTATAGTACGGAATAATTGCATTAAATCAACAAGCCAAAATTAGGAGCACAGCTTTTATTCGATGAAGCTTTTATTCGACATTTCTTCAGGAAATGTTGTTAGGAAGTAAAGCAAAAGTGGCTAATTGCGCCAAAGAGAAAAATCTGGGCAACCAAATCATAGAAAAACATTCTGCACAGCTGAATTCAAATAATACAGTTGAAGGAATTGCATCAACATATAAGATATCAACAACAAATGAGGCTGTTTCTTCAATATTGGAACAAGGCGAGTGAAGCATGTGTTTTATTTTTATGCATGTTAAAACGTCTATAATAAGAACACTCTCTCCTGCACCAATAACCAAAAGTAAAGAAGAAACTTTTAAAAATACCAAAAACGAAAACTGCATACATGCAGAAAGAAAAACTTGTGAAATTTTAACAAGCTTGACTATAATATGAAGAGATTGCATACTGAAAATGTCTAAAGAGGTTAAAAATTAATTTAACTGATACATAGACACAAAACTAAATTAATGATAAATAAACATTTTCTTCAAAAGAAATTTATAACTGAATCAAAATTCATTGATAGCAATCTTTAAAAGTTTAAAAGTGGGAACAAGTTATGTCTTTTGGGGAAAATGTCAAAAATGTATATTTTCATATCATTCTTCACCCCAGTGTAGAATAACGTGCAATGAAACTTAAAAATACAGTGAACGTTTTTTGCTTCCGAAGAGAGATGATGTTTAGAAGTATGATGCATGATAAACAGTGAGAGACATTCCTGGCCCTGAGATAAATCAAGAGGACAATATTATGTTTCAGAAATGTTTAAATACTAATTGTTTTCTCACTAATGAACAAAAGTATAAAGTTACTATTCAATAAATCTGGGACTCACTCTACCCCACTCTATGGAGTAAAATGAGTCATTGACAACTCATTTTATAGCTTATTTATCAGTATCAATATTTCGTTTTTGCACAGATATTTCACTTTGAATGACATAAGGAATTTACATTTGCATATCCTAAGCAGTTAATTCACGGGTTGAATTAATATATTTTTGCTGTCAAAGTCTGATTGTAAAATTGTTCTATTTTGAGCCATTTTACCCCACCTGACCCTTTTTGTTTTTTTACCTAAAATGTTACTCTTTAGCATTTAAGTGAAATGTAATCAGAGAAATACAGCCTATAGTTTCACAACGTTTTCATGTTGCTGTATGATTTGCTGAAAATCATAATTAAATAATTATCAGTAATGAATGTCTTAAAAGTCTGAACACTGGTGATTTTACCCTATTGTGACACATTTCAATGTTTTAATGCTGCAAAAATGTCAGGAAGTTACAAACTTAACATTGAAGATCCCGAATAATAAGTTTTTTTCAGTGATTCTTACATTTACCATCAAATATTTTAAAAGTAAGAATGAGAGTTAAAAACACTTAAACCGAGCAATTACACCTTTCCTACAAACCATCGTTTTTATCATGTACTATAATAGTTTTAGCAGAAATCAAATCTATTCCCCCGTAGATTTAAAGCAAAAAAAATCTGTAACATGGAGAATATTTATAGTAACTACTAAGACTAAACTTGTGCTCACAAACCAGTATTGCAACCTATAAAATGAAATATAGCAGCGAGATATGATGTGAATGAATGCATTTTACGGCAAGTAAATGCAAACTGCAGTTCTGTACTTGACTGATAAAGCGAATGTAGTATCACGGACATCACAAAGCACTCTGAAAACGACGAAATTTATTTTCCGCAAAAAGCAATTTGTTTTCTTTCGGTTCATAAAAGAATAAATGGGAAAGAAAACCTATATTTAGAATCAGCTGAAGGGAAAATGAAGCAAACGTTTAGATTATGGAAAGCATTAATTAAGTGAAATAAATTCAAAGACTTTCATTAAATGTGACGTATTTGGTTGTGTGAATTTATGTAAATAAGTTTTTTTTCAAATATTGCAGCTGGTACGTATCGATTTTTATTCCAAGATGATCTATTTTGACGTAAAAATATGGCCTAACCTTCTGCAAGTGCTAATTCTTACTGTGAGTTATAAGTTTTCAGTATTTTATATGAATTTTCGCAACATACTTAACATGTGCTCATGTTCTTGAATTACGGAAGATAAATAATAGGGTAGATTGAGGGAAGACGCCGTAGTTTTTGACTTTGTTTTAGATAAAATAGGGCATTGGTTTTATTTTTAAAAAGCTAATTTATTCATAAAATAGGAACTTTTGTGAATGGTAAAAAATAGGTATCGCTTTAAAAACAATTTTTTACCACTGTTAATTTATGATTATAAACCCTTTCCATTTCGGCATCTTCCCCAACGTTTGGGGAAGATGCCGAAGTGCAACTTCCGTAGAGGGAAGATGCTGTGCACGACTTTTTACGCCAGCTGCTGTATACAATGTATTCATCGAATCACATTTCTTCCCGTCGTTCGGTATAGTTTTCTAATTCTATGTTTCGAGTGTTATCATTGTTTTCTCTAGGGCGTGTCAAAAAGCTACGGCATTTTCCCCAAACGAAAATACGGCGTCTTAGCCAAAGCCATTTAACACCCTTTTGGATACTCAACATAGTGGTAAAAATGACAAAACACTATATAAAACGCCTCTTAAATCTACAATAAATCAAAACCAATTTATGTAAACTCTCGATGTACATGCTCCTTCATTCAGAGTGGATAGCTGTTTTTGTTGATGCTTGTGGGTGCAAGCACATAATATGGCATCTTCCCCAATACGACCTCTTACCCCAATCTACCCTGAAAAACAATCTAGTAATTAGTATTTCGTGATAAGCAAAGACTAACAATTAGAAGAGTTAAGTATGAAACGTTATTAGGAAATTTTATTTCAACTCAATAGTAGAAGGTATTCTTAAACTAAACCTAGGTTGGGTTATGCTTCAGTCTTTGGAATTATCTTTGTGGGAAAAAAGGCTTTGGAGTTAAATTTAGTGCATGTCTTTAATGATCCATATTGCATACCTATTAATCTCTGTACTTATACATGAAATAAATCGTATCAGAAAATTGAGCATCTAATAATGCACAACCGGGAAAAATATTTTTTTTTCTGAATGACAGTTTCATTTCCCCCTAAATTAAAATAAAATTATTTTTATGTAGATGTGAAGGAAAAAATATTTACATAACATAGTAAATATTTACAACAATTGGGAACCATACGGATAGCCTAATTATGAAAAAATTTGAAATAGGTAGCAATCTAAAAAGCACCTCGAGACATATTTTTGTAATATTTTGTGGTTTATCACCAAAAAAGGTGTTATGAAAAAAAACTATAAGGTTTTTGTAACTAACATTTCAAATATTAATTGATATTTACTGATTTCTAGTGCAGTACTAATTTAATTGAAGCCAGGCATGTTTTAATTGAAATGTTTTATATAATTTGTCGAGTGAACGCGTGTCTAAGGGAATTAGTTCATTTTGTCTGCTTATTCACTCAATTATTAAATATCTAACGTGTATTTATCTATTAATTCATTCATTTATATTTTCACGTCAGTTAGTTCACTTTTTTCGTTCATTTATTTTCTTTCATACTCATTCTCTATTTGATTCAATCATTATTTTTCTTCCAATAGAGAACCTGATCAATTTCTTTTTTATTGCTAATTATTTATTCATTTTTTTTTCATTCATTCATCAATTTATTCACTCATTTGATGAATTTTCAAAATAAATTTCTTATTTGTTCATTTGAAAAAAATTGAAAAGAAAAAAGAAGGAAAAGGTCTTTATGCAGCATTCGTAAGTATTTAAAAGAAAAATATCTCCCAAAATACGTTTCAACAGAAAGTATAAAAATACAGAAAGTAAGATGTTTAACAAATTAGTCTAGAATAATTATAAATAAAAAAGTTTTATTGCTGTACATAAAAATTTGTTTTCGGATATTTTATTTCAAACATTACCTTACATTCAGATTTATGATAACGGGCATTATCAACGAAAAGCTTATGGACGAAGTTGGTCTCTTGGGAGCATAGCTCGAGCTCAGAGATATTTTTAACGCTAATACAAGCGCGTTTCGCAACTTGTAAATCGGAAATCTGCCTGAAAAAAGAGAAAGGGTATTTTCAAGATTCGTATTTTCAATACATGTTTAGCATCTTTGAAAGTAAAAGAAGAATACATTGGGATTTTTTAAATAATACATTTGAGTGCTTTATTATTTTTTAAACCCTAAACATAAACCATACTAATTGCTAACCTGCTATCTTCTATTTCATCCTCATGGATTTTATACAATTTTCGTGTATTTTGCACACACAAAACGAACTCACTTCTTTAAAACTGTCAAGAAGTACACTGCAAAACATAAACTGTTGTTTTTACCGTAGAATACTGAAAGCAGAGGTTTCAGTTTAAAACTAAAATTGCTAATTTTACAGTAATAAACTGAAATTGCTATTTTTACAATTTATTACCATAACATTAGTTGTATTATACTGTAAAAGCAACAGTATAATACTGGCAGCAGAGGTTCCAGTTTAAAACTGTAAAATACACAGTAATAAACTGTAAAACTAGCAATTTCAGTTTATTACTGTAAAATTAGCAATTTTACAGTAAAGGTAGGATACGTGCAACAAGAATAAAGTCATACATCATGACAACTATGACAGACATCATGCAGTCTTGCCTTTTTTGTACAGAAAATCTCAAAACTTTGCAGGGTAACTCTTCGTATTCATCATACTCCTTGCAACTTTCTATTTTCAGTTATTCCTCCTTTGAAAAAGTTCTTGGGAGAGGGGGGGGGAGGCTGAAAGAAAATACAGATGTCAAACCACCAGTACTTCACTACTGCCGTCTCTTGCCAAAAATGGTGAAATTGCAGCTACACCCTCTTTCCCCATCATAAAACAATGCAATTTTTCAGAAATACTTGTCTCGCAGCTTCTCTTCTTAAGTGTAGCATATATATTCTTACCTAATTCAATTGATCCAAACCATCCGTTGGGATTAATTTCGTGAAATATATCTTTCGTAAGCAAACTTTTAGCTGTAATAAAAGCAATGCATTTCCATGACCTCTCTAAATAAAACTTCAAATGCAACTCTAATCTGTTTTAAGAGCATAAATATGCGCATTTCTCTCTGCTGTAATCACATTTCCTGCAGAATGAATGACTATGGAGGATTAAAATTAATTGCATGAAAGGACGTTTCCCCTATATTGTTAATTTAAAATGAGTGCAAGCATGCATATTTACTTGGGTACAATCATATTTACATCAGAATAAATAACTATGGGGGGATTAAAAGTCTTCTACTGTTAAAGTTTTATTAAGTTTTCGAATTTAGAATTTAGGAAGAGTTATTGTAATCCGAATTCCGGGTTTTAATTTTTTAATGCTGAAAAGTAATGCTTGCATGTATAAATCTCTTAAAATTATTGAAATTCACTTAAAATGGAAATATTAGGATTGTGGACCCAGAATAAACTCGTAATTCTATATCGAACTAAAAGGTATTAAGTTCGGTTGCTTTTTGTGAGGCTTTTTGTTTGACCAAGGTAATTTACTGATCAAATGAAATTTGAAAAAACAAATTGGCCAAATGAACCTATACTTTAAGACAACCAATACATTCATATGATTGTAAAAATAAAAATGCTACACTCAAAATAGAAGCTGTAAAACCAAGTTGCTAAGTAATTAATACATCAAAGAAAGAAAAAAAAAATCTCGTAAAATTTGTAAGTTTGCCATGAAGGGTTTTTATTGGTCAAAGACAGCGTTAATTGAAAAATGATCATTTCTTCCTCTAATTCCTTCAACTTAGCAAATTATTAAGTGCGTCTGCATGTTTACGAAGCACAGTATTTTACCAGCAGGGTCCTTTTACTTACATTCTTATCAGAAAATCACTGCTCAAGTGCTTGTTTAAGCTGTGAAAGCTTTAGAGATTCCAGGAAGGACAGTCTCACATATGCCAAATTTTTCAGAGTTGTGACGGTCTGAAGTCGGCCAAGTGATTTTGATTTCAGGGCAGTACTTGTAGCTCTAAAGTATCCAAACCAAACATGATTTTTTTTCTGTCTAGAATAGGATCATGCCGGCCAAATTGGAGCCTAAAAGAAATTCCTGCTAAATAATAATCAAGACACCATCATTAATAAGATTCTACTTCTCCCACGCACCAAGACGATGCATATCGCGCAATAGTAGCAGTTGCATGGCCCATGCAACCACGACTATTGCAAATGGCACTGCTATCTATCTATGCCACTTCTACCTCCGTATCCCCTCCACAGCTCACATAGCACCCTCTCCAAATACGTTAATGTGCCGGACCCTGTACACGACTTGGTAAAGTTTAGCATATTCCCATCTCTAAAAATTACATCTTAAATTGTTTAACTTTAAAAATCATAACTCTTCTTTGACATCATGATAACATGTGTCCCGTTTAATTCCGAGTTAGAAACATATTTGTGTTAAAAGTTCTTATGAAAATGTAAAAATATTTTTCTTTCGAGACAAACTTAACTGCAAAAGTTGGAAGTTTGGAATGCCTTAGATGCTTGCTATTTTTAGAAACTAGACACTAAGAGACATTTGAAAAATGACTTTTAGGTTTATTTCGTTACTATGGCAACCAAAAGTGAAGTAGACTATCAATGCTATCAATGAATCATCAGGATATAAAGGTATATTTCTACTAAAGACTTTTATTTATTCTGAAAGATAAATCGAAAATCTTTTGAGTCTTCCAACTTAATGCGAGAAAAAGTCCGAAAAACGGAAAATTTGCTTATTTTAAGATTTATTTTTAAAGTGGATCTAAACAGGAAGGAGTAAATAAATCAGCCCTTTGTAAAGTAATATATTTTCATACGAGCTCTCTCTCTCTCTCTGAAATCTTTTCTCAACATTTTTCTGTTTGAAATAAAGTGATTTTAAAGAAAGGCGGTATTTTTCTGACAATGCATGCTTTGACGAAATCTCCGGTCTTGTATAGTGAATTAGTGTCATTATTTAAAGTATGAGACATCTATGTCGTGAGATAGGTTGTTTAATAATGCAAATTTACTTAATTTGTTAAAATGTATAGTTAATCATGGAATAATGTCCTGTTTCAATCGATGTTTAAATAAATATGTATCTCATGTGCGCATCAAAAAGTTCTGGATTGACACGATTGCCTACGTTGGTAAATCGAAAAGTATATATAAAGTATATAATCTTAAAATAAAAAAGATTAACGTTATAACGCACAAAATTTGCAAGAAATTGCAGATTCTTGCAAATTTTGTACGCTGTAACGTAGATTATACATATTCCTATTTTATTTTTAGCACAAAGGTTCAAGGTATTCAATTCTTTTATAACGCTTGTCTCAGAAAGATTTGCAGTTTTGCGTAGCAATTTCGAGTTGTATCTTTTAATACATTCTGAATTGTCTGCGTATCGATGGAAAGATATAATGCCATAGGAAGGTAAAGGGCAGTAACTGCAAAATTTCAGTTTTCTTTTCTTTTCTTTTTTTTAATAAGTTTTTGTGCTTTGTCTTTAGTGTAAAAGCTTGCTTTTTTGGTTTCCGCTGAAAATAAAGAACGAATTTTCTTGACTCTACTATAGCAGCAGCAAGCTAATCAGCAGAATAGATTCAAAAAACGTAATCTTAACTCTCACAAAGTAAAAAACAAGAGAGAAAAAAAACAGCTTATTTACCACACTCGACTTCTAATCTGTTTAGAAAATATGTAACAACTAATGCACGATATTTCAGAAGAAATACTTGCGTGTCTTTCTTATGAAAACGAAAGAGCAGATAAACTTAATTTCCAATACCATCAAAAATTCTAAAGAACTTTTCCTCATTTTCTCTTCTCCGTCCTCTGAGAATTTGCAGAACTACCTCTACCTATCACGTTAAAAAGAAGTTTAAAACCTCGTTTCATATTCCCAGAGAATGAAATTATTTTGAAAAAAAATAGCTTGGATACTATTTAACGATATTTTGCAGAAAACTTTGTAGGAAGTCCCGAGAAGGAAATTTTATTAATGCATTTGCACATTACAGTTTTATGCCAGAGTTTTTTGCTTTCTTGTTCTCATAACTTTTAAACTATTGATTTTGAAAAGAAGTATTCTGAGAAAAGATGCGTAATAGACTCGTTTGTGAAAAAATCACTTTGAGAATTAATCCGTTTTTAAAATATTTTAACTTTAAAACCAGAAATAATAATTAGTCTTTTTTTCTTAACTTTAGTATGAAAATGACAACAAATCCAAAATTGTAGCACTATGTAATTTCTTGAATTATTCACACAGCCATTTAAATGAACATCATACTGCCGTGCTAAGCGCAGAAGTGGTATCTGCAGTATTACTCTTTAAAGTTTTGCTCCACAATGCCCAAGTAGCATCAACTCATCGGATTTTGCTCGGCCGATCATCGAACTCCTCGTAAACTGATCCCGTAATGCGCGATTACATCGTTCCGATCAGTATCCGAGCACGGTTTTTGATGAGCTACTTTTCATCGGAATCCGATATCCTTCCGATCAACTTTCCCGATGAAAATAAGCCGAGCTATATACCATCGGAAAACGATATCCTTCCGATCAAGTTTCCCGATGAAATTCATCGGTACGGGACTGTTCTACTCGTAAATTGCTCCAAATCTCATCATATTTCGAGCAAAACTCATCGGATTTTACTACTCGGATTCTGTTTGGCCGATGAGACATATTGGATCATCGGCCGATGAAAATTTGATCGGGTTTCGATGAATGGCCGATCATCGGCCGATGAGATGATGCTGCTAGGGTGTATTTGATCCAATTGATACTTTTTCGGAATTTTTTTAAAAATACTTCCCGTTCTCAAATGACCATAAAACTTTGTACACGTCACAAAGAGCTACCAGGTGGCGATAACCCAATTTTGTTAAAAAGTGCAGATACGACTTTTATGCTTAGCACGGCAGCATAGGCTACAGGTTACAAATATATGTCAATGCATTGTTACAAATTTTATATAAAGACGCTTTTATGTGTCTAATCTGGTGTAAAATAGCTAACTTTGGCGTTTGTTTCACTAATATTCTTCCAAATTTACTTCATTCGATCTTACTTGTAAGTAGTTTTCTCTGCTTAGCTAGTAGCTAACATTAAAATTTATGAGTAAATAGAAAAAAAATATGCTTCTGCCTAACTGTGTTTTGTGTTTGGAAATTAATAAGAGTTTGTTTATTCTGGTTAACACATTTTCTCAACTTATTTAGCTTACTTAAATTGCATGAAAATATTTTTTTATGAATTAAAATTTAATTATAAGCAACTAACTGACAAATGTAATTACCACTTCGAGTTCATCATCTGAGCAAATAGTAAGAAAAAGTAACAAATAAAAACTTCGCTCCAAAAGATCTCTCAACTAAACTAAACTTATAATATAATAAACCTATAGAGAATGAGTAATTGATAAGAAATTTTTAAGCAATATCCATAAACTATTTTACCTTATAAATTAATTTTGTTGTCCCTTTTTTCTTTCATAAAAACTACAACGCCTTTAAATAAAGAACTCAGCATTGTAGCGTAGTCAAAAAACTAATAAACTGATAATTTTGCTGTGGTAACATAGACCAAACATTTATCAAATTTGCAAATTACTGAAGACTTCGGAAGGCAAAAAAGAAAAAAAAACAATAACCATATTTCTTTAAAGACCGAATGAATAAAAAGTGTTAAATAAAGCTGGGAAAGCTTTAATGTTCAACAAAATATCTCTCTTTTCTGAAACAAAAAGATAATACTGGAGAACAATACTTACTAATACGTTACTTCGAACAAAGTATTTTAGAAGGCGTGAAGACTTTCCCGGTGCTTTCAAGATATGGAAGAATAAAATAGTTTGATTCAAAAGTTTTATTAAATTTTTCTATTGGCGTCAAAGTGCGAAAAGTCATGGTATAAAAATAGTTTCAGTAACATACTGAGGTGTCTACCCCACAGAAAAATAAAATTTTCCGTTTATCCTTTTCCTACTTTTTGAAATTTGGTATTCTTAAATATAGTAATTGGAAAGTAAATCAGGAAGAATAAAACTAGTGTGGTTAGTGAGTTTGGGAAAATTTCGCTTTTTTCAATAATTCAATGTAAATAAACAAGAAACTGGTATTGAAAAGATTAATCTGTGTTTTTCGTCACCGGCTCTGCTCATAGACATACAGTGACTCACAAAAGGGTTCATACATTTACCATTTTCAATTAAATAGAGCTTTTTCGTTAATTAAAATTAATATTTCGGAATGGGTGTTAAATAGCAAGATCTATGATCTATACATTCTTTACAAAACTACATAAAGTATTATTAAAACTTAACAAGACTTGATTTTTAAGAAATTAATAATCAAAAAATATCATGAAATTGATCTCACAAAAGTCTTCGAACGCTTTAAAGAAAAAATATTTACACATTTGTGAATAATCTAATTTTTCATCGTTTTATCATTTAGTAGTTCTTCTTCAGTATCTACAACAGCTTTTAATTGCCTTGGAATAGATTTCGTTGGTTTTTTTTTTTTTTTTTTTTTTTTTTTTTGTGATTTCTAAGCCAATGTTCATTTACTCTTCGATCAATATACTGCTTTATATAATTTGCTTTTGTTTTAACGCCATACTTTCGCACTCGAACATCCAGTTTTCTCCACTTATGTTCCTTTAGTTTTTAACTGAGTTTAAGAGTGACTTGGGTGGTATTAAACGTTTTGGACAGTTTTGGAGACACCAAAAGCGAACGTTAAAAATCGTGTGCTTCTTACACTTATCTTGGTAAGAAAAACAAGTTGCTTCCAGTGCCCAAATTTTGGGACGATTGTTTTAAATTGTGCTGTAAAATATTTAAATAAACAGTGTGCTTCGTCACTTCATCAATAAACATAAAATCCTGCTGCTGACAGGCACCCTTACACAATAACATCTCTATCACGTTGATTAACAGTTCCAACTAAGTTTCTAGAAAGTCTAAGAATTTGAATTCCAAACTTTTTCTTCTCCTTTTAATTTTTGCCAAAAATGTAAAATTTACTTTTATCTGCAAATACGGTGTTATTCTAAAACATTTTGGTGTTATTTATAATTTATTTTTTAAAAAGCCTAAGTTCTACGTACATAGATGCACATGTTTGCTAATATCTTTTGAGATGAGAAAAAACCATTGACGATTCAAAAAACACACACGTAATTGTTCCATTTTTTCCTTCTGTTGGCCATTTCGGGGTGCCACTGCTTCTATTTTCAATTGCGTTATTTTTTTTTTTATTTAATTGATCAGCCATACTGAGTTTAGAACTAGTTTTTTTTTTCTTTCAATTAATTTTCATTGCTTTAAAGAATAAAAGTTAAATTGAGTTAGGTTATGATTAAAAAACAATAAAAACTTTTTAGTTTTTAATTTTATCCGCTGGTGTATTTTTTAAATCTTAATCTAAGTAATCATATTTCGTCACAAGTTTCAACGAATTAAAAAAAGCGTGCTCTCTTCTGTTCAAATTTTCGCACAATATATACCTTATGCTTCTTGTACGACTACAGCGCCTGGCTTACTGGTTGCGGAGGTTTCCCACTTACATACAAAATTAAAAACGATACTATGTTGATTTTAATGAAGAAAAATGCGCTTCAAGACAGCAATAGTTCAAACCTGGTTTGGAACTACCACAATACGCATGAAAGATAAAGCACGACACCCCCGAAACATATATTTATTTTAATCAAATTTTTTCTTCAATATTAAACTCTTTGCAAAATTTTCAACCAACGCTAGTGTGGATTGATAAAATTTTTCTTGTTGGAAAATATTATTACTGCTTATTCAATAGTTTAAATTTCAGTTCAGAAGAAAAATATTTATCATGACTAAAAGGCATAAAATTGAGTACGTAACGTTAAAAAAAAAAAAAAATTTTCTCCTTTTTGTAGCAAACACCATTCGAAATAATTTGTGTTCAAATTAAAATATTGTTCAGAATTCTTTGTAAAAACCCTTTTCTAAGAAATAACTCTTGAAAATTCGGAGTTTAGCAACTGTTGAACTCGAAAAGAAATTTCTTATTAACTAAAAGACATTTACTCAGCCTCACTTGTTTACCCACTGAAACAAAGGCTTAGCTTCTTTTGAGCAGAAAATTGCACGTAGGTCTCGTACCAGCAAATTTGATCAAATTCCGAAATACCGGGGGATATTTTTGCCAATCTTAGCTACTTTATGAGCATTTTACAACGCCATGTAAAATGAAACATTTCAGAGACGCTACGAAGAAGAATTTTTATGGACCTTAATTCTACCAGCGCTGCCCTCTCGAGTGTTTTCATAAGGATGCTATTACTGCGAAAAAGAACAAAGTTCCAAGAAACACTCAGGAGTTGATTTTTTGGAGAAAAGCGATTTGTATTCCCTTAGTTCATGGAATTTTAAATGGAGAGGAAGAAATTACCGAGTAACTACTCCAAGTCGCCAGAGGGATAAGGAAAGAAAGCTATGGAATGCTGATGGAATAAATGTGACTCATTAACTGCAGCATGATCTCCTTCTAAATGTTAGTTTCTCTCTTTTTTAGGGGATCCGGGACACATTTTGAAGAAAATTTTATTAAACAGTTTAAAATTTTGAAATTTTTTGCACTGATCCACCATCTATTTAATAAGCAAAATATTTTTGGAAAAAAAATAGAACCGACTTCAGTTGGAAATAGCTCTAAAAAGTAAAAAATATTTTTTTTCTTTGAACACCATCGAAACTACTTTTAAACATAAGTTTTGAAGTCGGCGCAAAAACGATAGGTAAAATGATATTTAACCATATTTTGCCAACATTTTTTCAGAGAAACCATTGAAAATTAAAAGCAGAATATTTGTACCATTACACGAATGTGTGGTAATCACTGAAATGAATCCATTAAAATTTATATTTATAGTTGAATTGTAGTTACGTATGATTCTATACATTGTTTTTGCCCCGACTTCAAAACTTATGTTTAAAAGTAGTTTCGATGGTGTTCAAAGAAAAAAAATTATTTTTTACTTTTTAGAGCTATTTCCAACTGAAGTCGGTTCTATTTTTTTTTCAAAAATATTTTATTTCATTCTTTTTAGTGTAAATGCACTTAAAATAATCAAAATATAGTTAAAAAACCATGCAGCTGTTCAAAAAACTTTCAGACCTGGTCTCGATCTCATTCCATCAGGAACTTCAACCCGACGCGTTTAACCACTTGACCATCGGGTCGCTGATTGAAGTAAGGATTTACGATAGCACTTATTGTTTTAAGTAACATGAAATTTTAGTTTTTCGATCATAACTTTTTTTCTAGTGAACAAATATCGTCATATGAATACATGGCACCTAAGTTAACCATCTCCTATTGATCTAAAAAAAAGGCCAAATCGTTTCAGTAGATCAGATGTTATTAAGTCGGTTAAAAATTGAAAGTAAAAGTAAGTAATTTGAATTGTGGGGAAAGGGGTTAAAGTAAGACTTGGAAAATTGGTGCAAGTTTTTGCATTTCATGGAACATAATTTTCAACTAAAGTGGACTCTTTAGCTTTTTTCAAACACCACAAATCAAAGTCTTATTTTTTAAAAAATTGTGTCACTTTAATGGTCGTTCATACCCCCCCCCCCCTCTCAGTGAAAAAAAACATTACACAGCAGATTTTGCCTAATAACTCAACACTCATGGTGTTTGATACATTTTATTTGTTTGTAATGATGTTTTTTGGTCACAACCAATATGAAAATCCCAAAAAATAGTTGCTCTAATTTTTAACATATATTTATCATCTTCAGAATTTTTGACTTTTAATTTTACCATGAATTTGACGTAAATGCAAGGTATAAAATACAGAATTTTATAAAGGTACAAAAATTAACATAATATAATTGATTGTGTATATAATTTTTGAAAAAATAATGTAAGTGCCGCAAATCAAAAACCATTTATTGCCACAATCGATTCAAAGCCCCCAAAAACGGCGCAAGCGTCCATAAGAAAATTCTACAGCATCGAAGGACCCCATTGCCAATTTTGACAAAGATCCGATCAAAACTGTCATTGGGGGGATGTTCCTGCCCATGGGGGGATGTTCCTGCATAAGGACATTACAATCATTAAAATCATTCGGAAAAAAAAAAACATGCAGCTGGTCGAAAAAATCCTTGCAGACCTGAACTCGATCTCATTCCATCAAGAACTTCAACCTGACGCGCATAACCACTTGACCATCGGGTCGCTCATTGAAGTAAGGATTTACGATAGCACATACTGTTTTAAATGACATGAAATATTAGTTTTTCGATCATAACTTTTTTTCTAGCGAACAATTATCGTCATATGAGTACATGGTACCTAAGTTACACCATCTCCTATCGATTAAAAAAAATCGTCCAAATCGGTTTAGTAGATCAGATGTTATGTGCGAACAAACAAAAAAAAAGTATACGCTTTGATTTGAGAACCTCCTCCTTTTTTGAAGTCGGTTAAAAATAGCAAAAAATATTTAATAAGCAAAATTTTATTTTTATTTAATTTAAAAAGAAGAAAAGGGGGGATAGTTTAAATCCATAAAACTCAAAATATTCTCAGTCAATTTTCAATTTTTTTTCCAAAAATATTAACACAAATATACACTGCAAAAAAACAAACATTTGTTTTTACCGTATTGGAATGCTGATGGAATAAATGTGACATTAACTGCAGCATGACCTCCTTCTAAATGTTAGTTTCTCTTTTTTTTAGGGGATCCGGGACACATTTTGAAGAAAATTTTATTAAACAGTTTAAAACTTTGAAATTTTTTGCACTGATCTACCAGCTATTTAATAAGCAAAATAACAAGATAAATATTTAAAAAAATAATAATTTAAATTTAATTTTAAAAAAAGAGAAGGGGGGTAGTTTAAATCCATAAAACTCAAAATATTCTCAGTCAACTTTCAAATTTTTTTTTTTCCAAAAACATAAAACAAATATACACTGCAAAAACCAAATGTTGTTTTTACCGTATTATACTGGTAGCCGAGGTTCCAGTTTAAAACTAAGTTTCACCGTAATAAACTGTAATATTGCTAATTTTACAGTTTATTACTGTGCATTTTAGTTTTTAACTGGAACTTCTGCTGCCAGTATTATACGGCAATAACAAGTTCATTTTTTGCAGTGTTTTCGCTTTAATTTTTGTTTGACAATTAAAAAAAATAATTCAATTAAAACTGGAAAACATTTGAAGAAAATTTTGAAAAATTTTAAGATACTTTTTTTTTTCAAAAATTCATTTTTGAAGTAAACTTTTTTTCCAAATTTCCGAATAAAAATTCAAGTAAAATATTAATGACTTTAATTTAGGCTATTTTTTTAATTAATCCATCGTACATCTTTTTCGCCAAACCTATTTTTATTCAGCTCTGAAAAATGTAGAACAAACATAACGGAAACGAAACAGTAAATCTTTTACAGAATAAAACCAAATTCTTAGAAACATCGTCCATATAAATGATATTTCATTTATTAAATGGAAACTTGCGCATCAAATCAAAACCCAAACCGAACTGGATGGACAAAAATGATTGTTGAGACGCTCTTTATGTGAACTCCGTTATATTAACTCAAAGTTGTGTGGAGATCTTGGACGTTTGCTATTTTTAGAACCCAGACACCTAAAAGACATTTAATAAATTTCTTTTAGGTCTATACGATTTCCATGGTGACCCGAAGTGAATCATACCATCATTGCTATCAATGATCTCAGAGTATAAGGTTTATTATTTGAAGAAGAATTTTTACTCGGAAAAAATTAAAGCTTTTGCTTTTTTGATTAACTGAGATGAAAAAGCAATTGAAGAACATTTTTATTTTTGATGTGTAATATAATTTCATGTCTGGAATAAATATTGAATAAATAAATCTCTTCATATGAAACTCGACATTCTGAAAATGAATTCTCAAAGGGAATTGAAAATGGTTTACGGATCCTTTTTTTTTTCTTTTTTCGTTTTATTTGGAATAATCAAAAGGTTATCGAAGCTTCTTCGTTATGTTCCCTCTTTTTTCAGAACTGTTCTTATCTGTTTGGTAGCTGTAATGTTTTTGTTGATGTCCTTTGTCGTGTTATTAGGATATTTGTTTGACATACGCACAAATGTATTTTGCACAATGTGATAATAGGAAACTTTTTTTTCCATAAAATAAGCAGAAAAATATGTTTTTGATTGATGAATAACGTAAATGCACTTATTTCTATCAATTCGCTTGAAGATTATAAAACTTCTTTTGTATATAAAAAAGAAGGTGCTATAGGTGAAATGTCTCACAAAACCGTGCCCCTTAAGCAAAGATTTATATTAAAAAGTAATAATAAGAGCTACAAAATGTAACCTCAGAAGCCTAAATTTAAGAATTGTACTGATCTCACAATATGTCACGATGAAGTTACTACCACGTCACTGCAAGTCACAATGGTCACAAACGAACAGACGGCTGACATCTCACAGAAGTCACATTGTGACACATTAGGACATGTTTCAAGTGACTTCACTGTGACAACTAATTTGTGCCTGATCGCTTACATGCGACATTACGGAGATTACAATGCAACCTCACTTTATGACATCGCCGCGGACTGACAGATGCCGTTAAAAATAAGTTATTAAAAGCAGTGCGCAAATAAAAAACCCCACCAATAGAATAATTGTTCAGGTTGCCACTTTAAGCTCTGTTATATTGTGAAAATGTCATACTTTATCTCATCGCCTCTGGCCTCTGTAATCTGCTGTGCGCATGCTCCAGTTATCGTAACGATGTTGTAGCATACCCAAGGGTGATGTCAGGGTGGCCCAAAATGATGAGATGGAGCAGAAAAGCATCCTAAAAACCGACTTTAGTTATACCAGCCAGATGCATTTGTAGGTCAATGTTATGCCCTCTATATGTTGTGTTACCTTAATGCTTTAGCTGTCCAATCTCAGATCTTTCTCAGTATGAAATAAAATATGTTGTTCAAAACATGCAAGTTAATAATAACTAAGAAACATTTTTATTCATTATGATGCTTCTAAATCTCCCCCTCCAAACATCGCAACAACGACTGTAACACGCGTATGTGAAGTCCCTGCAACCCAAAATGGCGAAATACAGCGTTTTCTTTTTAAAAAAATAGCGTTTAGTCGTACTAGATTTAGGACGGATTTAAAAAACTGGAAATTTCGGTTAAAAAAAGTTTTTCTGTTTTTCCCATTGGTGGTTGTTTTCACTGTGGAAAAAAAATTTTGAATTTTCTAGCACAAAATTATGTATACAGAAATTTATAATGCTTACAACTCAATGCTTTTTTTGGTTAAATACTTTTTTTGCTCAGTATCGCACTTGAAATCATTAACTTTGATAGTGTAAGCTGTGAAAAAATTTGACTCCCAGCACACCAAAGTATTATTTGCTACTTTTTTTACTAGCACTGTAAATGTATACGAAACAGAATCAGTATATCAATAACAGAAGTAATTGAATCTATGTCACATTAAAAATTTTAATATGTTTTCTTTTATTCTATATGTTTGTATGTATATACGTGCACACACACATATATGAAGGCAAGAAAAAAACTTAATTAAAAAAAAAGGTAACAATAATAACAAACGGATCAAGTTTCTGTTCAAAATCTCACCAATTCGGACTCGCTCACACCACACACACACACACACACACACACACACACACACACCGAGAGAGAGAAAAAAAGAAAATTGGCTAAAAAATTATTTAAAAAGTTACAAAAGCCCTATCGAGCTAAAAATTAATGACTGGTTTATAGCTTGACTTATTTACATAATTTTCGATGCATTGAACAAAGAAAGCTACTGTCTTTAATAGTAAAAGTTGTATATATATTTTTGCTGAAAAAAAGAAATAACATGAATTGTATAGACCGTAAACTGGGGTGTATAGGAACAGCTGGGTGATTCGGAACAAAACTTCCTAATCATACAAAGAAATTCTTCATAAATATGCTATCGGGTATTTTTGGCAGTTGAAATTATTTTTGGAAAGGTAATATTATAGGAAAAAAATATTTCTGTCGTTCTGGCAACACTTTCGCTTTCTCTGCAAGGCTGCAAGCGGGATGCTAAAAAACATCACGTTTTCATGGTCTGTAAAACTTTGTATCTAAGTACAGACTCCTTTATATTTCAAATCTAAGAATAGTATTTTTTATTTATGAATATATCCGAGCAACAGAGTACCACATTAGAATAGACAACATATTTTAATTGTGGCATAAAGATGAAAAATTCTTCATAATGTCATAGGATATGGATTTGTGGGGTGAATCGCAGCACTTTGTTCTATTGTTCCAATTCAAAGTTATTTAAAGGAAACTGCTTGAAAAATCAAGATTCTAACCCCCAATTCTTCTAGTCAAGACCATGACAAGGATTTATTACTCTTTACCACTTCTCGTAAGCTCGTAAGCAACTAGATCTTAGAATGACCGAAAGTTGTAGATTAAAAAAGATTTGTGCTCCAGGAGACTTCTTTTTATTTAAAATACATGGGGGGAATCATACAAACTTTATGTAGCAAAAGTCCAGCACACTGACAGTGATGAATAAGTGTGAGAATCTTACAGGACAATCCCTGAAACCCAGAGATTTCAAGAAACTAAAGAAGAGGCAGCGTTCATCCCAGTAGATGTTATGAAAAAACTTAAGCCAAGCCACAATTGCTAGTTTCAAGGACAAGTACATATTTGTGGACGACATGAGTGACTTCAATTTATGTTAAAGCTTTGTATTTCAATTTAAAAGCATTTCTTAAAATTAATTCTAATTTTTCATAAGTTCAATATTATTTTGAATTTTGATTAATCATAAACGTTTACTGGTATAGAAAATAAACTTTTATTTGACAGTAACTATCTGTTCTTATTCTCCCCCATCAATATTACTAATGTTTGTGAGACCTATTACAGGTTAAATTGAAAAAAAAATAAAAATTTTAACATGTGTTCCGATTGACCCTTATCAGCGTTGTGATTCGGAACACCTCTAAATTCCCATATATAAAAATAATAACTATTCAAAATGTTTTGTCTTTGCTTGGAATATCAAAAGCAAAGCAAGACCGAAGTTTTTATCAAAAAAATTAAATTAAAAAAAATCTTTTAACTACTTTTTTTACAAAGTTGAAAAGTGTACCGATTCACCCCATTTTACGGTGTCTTTGAATATTTTACTTTTTAAAAAAAATTTAAGAAATGGTAGATATTCATTACTTAATTTTTTCAGATTTCAAAGATTTTTTTTTTTAATTTTTACAATAAAAAAAATGTTTTTTTTTTTTTTTCCAGAGTCTCAAAATTGAAGAAAATTTTACATATCTACATGATACAGATGCATGATATGCATTTGCACTGCAATGTTAATTTATAGAAGTATAATCCGCATCTATTGTTTCTAGATGTCGAATCTTAGATATTTCTGAGTCTAGTAAAATTCATAATATTAAAAAATTGAAGTTAATTATAATTACGAAACTTTTTTACACGTTATCGTGATTATCTCAAAAATGTCTTTTTCTGAAAGTAGAAAGTAAATACTTTTTCTCGAACGCATCTTTGCTCTCTATTTCCATGAATGTAGATTAAATTGTCGTTTAATGTGCTAATAGTGCATTTTTTGCCCATGAAATGAACTAATGATTTTCAAGTAGCTTCATTTGTAACTCTTTTCAATAATTCATATTGACACTTTTATTTAAATCGCTCTTATTTTAGTGTCATTTATCATTTAAAAAATAAATGAATATTATTCTAAAACACAAAAATATGTATTGGTTTGCTAAAAGAAGGTACAGTGCAAGATTTTGAATAGACACGTTCTTTTAAACGATTTTTATACTTTCAGACACGTAACTTAGCAAAAGACGTAACTATAGTATGTTTTTTTAGCAGATGAACGTTAAACATTGTAATAAATTTTAGAATTAATTAAATAATATATACTTAATATAATATAAGTAATAAATAATGTAATAAAAGATAAGTACTGTATATATGTGTCCGTTTTTTTAAATTAATTGATTATTTCCATTTAACAATTATATTAAAAGTCAACCATTTTTAATTAGATTCAATAAACATAATTTTCCTTTCTGTTACAAGAGTTTCATACACTTTCTGTTGACAAGACTAAAAAACGTACAAACAACTGCCTTTTTTTACCTCACGCTGTAAAAATACTTAATTACCTGATCTGCGCGAAGCCTTCGCATTTGACAGAAGATCGAACCAACAATCTTCGCATTTTCAGCGTAACGCTCTATCCAACTGCACCTGCATCTAAGTTTTCAAATGGGTTAATGTTTAAACAAAAAACGGGTTTTTTTTTGACAAGAAAATATGCAGTATATCTATTATGAACTAAACCAATATCAAACAATGTAACATTTCGCTCACCTTTCCTTTCTTATTGTACTAATTCTCTAAGAATGATAAAGATCAGTATTTTTTTCTTTCTTAAGGGAACGACAAAGTGCTAGCAACATTAACAAAATGTGTCACCAATTTCATAACTCCTAGTAGTTGAGAAAAGAATGCAGGTGAACCATAATGCCCTTCCTTCCCGACTCATCAACTGAAGCAAAAAGAAAGAGATAGGGAGTAATATTACTTGTTTCACGTCATTGTTTTAAAAACCAACACTGCAAAAAATGAACCGTTGTTTTTATAATATAATACTGGCAGCCGAGGTTCCAATTTAAAACTAAAATGCACAGTAATAAACTGTAAAACTAGCAATTTTAGTTTCTTGCTGTAAAATTAGCATTTTTACAGTTTATTGCCGTAAAAGTAGAAATTTTACAGTTCATTACTGTACTATACTGTAAAAACAACAGTATAATACTGGCAGCAGAGGTTCCAGTTTAAAACTAAAATGCGCGGTAATAAACTGTAAAATTAGCAATTTTTACAGTTTATTACTAAAAAATCAGCTGTATTATACTGTAAAAACAACATTCATTTTTTAGTGCAATGGTTCTGCTTAAATAGATAAATTATGGCTGTCAGTTTTCTGTCTGATTATTGAGTGGGATTAAGCCACTTGCATGTAATTTTATTTCACATCTAATGTAGTTACAAATGATTAGACTATTTATTTGTTTGAAGTGTCTTGAAGAGACAAAAATTACATTTAACTCACCCTAAACTGATCATATTTATCAGCGAAACTCAAGAAGTTTGTGCTATCGACTATTAAGAATACTATTGTGGCTCGATCTAAGTTATCAAATCAGTTAACCATGATTTTGCTTTGACCTTTTTTCCATTTCATATTTGGAAATCTTTAGAACTATTAAACGTACTTTTGTACACAGAAGCTGGAGGCCTGTCAACGGGTACATCTTTGATTCGTTTTAACGCATTTGTCAGTATCATTCATTTTTTTAAAAGTAATAATGAAAAAAATGTGTGTCAACAATTGAAAACATTAAATACAGATGGACATTTGGCAGATGTTTTCAACAGATTTAATGATAGGGTCAGGTGGGGTAAAATATGTCAAGGGGTAAAATAGGTCAGTTAAAAAAAATCTTCAAAAAATTTGAAAATAATGTTTTCTTTCTGCGTTGCCATTTTTATGTATAATAGACACCAGGCATCATTTTATATGGAAAATAAGCTGCAACTTCTACTTTTACGTTCCCAATACTAGTGGTTTAGTGTTTTTCTAAATGGAAGCTTGACTATGTTCATCATTAAAACTTTTGATTTAAAGAAAATTAAATGGATGTGAACACCATTTTTTCTTTTTTTTTTTTTTTTTTTTTTTTTTTTTTTTTTGTCTACTGCACATAGAGCAAGTTTTCAAAAATAATTTCCTCAACTGCTAAAGTTAATAAAGGAAAAAATGATTTATTTTAGGGTAAACAAATACATGTGGGGGGGAATAGGTCATGTTTTGCATTAGGTTAGGTTTAGCATATACTATGTAGCAAATTACATTCTTAGCTTACTAAAGAAGATTTTATTTTTATGTTCATGTACACTAACTAAAAACGAGTAATATATTGGTTTGTCATTCTTTTGATACGTAAATATATAAACTTATAATGCAAAATAATTAAATTAAATCAAAAAGCCAAAATTAAAAGCACAGCTTTTGTTCAAAGAACTTTCTTCAGAAAATATTGTTGAAGACTTAAATAAACATGGCTTGCTTCCTCTAGAGATAAAAATTTGGGCCGATGCGAGGCTATGTCAAGTTGGAAAACCCAGTCGGGGCGTGGTCCTAGAGCGGGCCCTGCTCGAAGTTGGAGTAGGATAAATTTAATAAATATTGATCGGGGGGGGGGGTGACCAAACTGACAAGGGGCCCAACATTGCTCTTGGTGGTCCTGACCAACTTTAATTTCACAAAAGTAGTTATCATCAGACACCAATAACAGACGATAACATTGTGCAAATGGGATATTTGTTTCCATGTACGGATCCAGAGGGGGGGGGGTTGGCTCATGACCCCTCCCTTAAACGACCAAATATAGTCTAAAATTGTATTTTTGGAACTCATATTTCGAAAAAATCGCCAAAAACCGTTCACGCATAAAAAGTGCACTTTGACCCTTTCCTTTCTGAAAATGACCGTCTCCTGAACCAGAAGCTGGATCCGCCCTTGTATGTTACAAGCATTCATTTATAGCACATAATTCATACATTCGCTCTGATTATTACAAAAAATATTTTTTTAAAGAACACATATTTGCGTATAAATAGAAATGAATGAATATTAGGGGGCTAATGAGCAAGTAATCAATACAATCATACATAAATAACGTTACAGTAATAATAATAAACCCAACCCCATCTCACACGAACTAAGAATTATTCTTTGGCAGAAGTGGTCCTCTTCAGACTCCAACAACCTACGGTAAATAGTATCGTGTAACAGGAATATATAAAATACACATTTTTTATTTTCTTTAGTGCAGCTCAGAAATCATACATTCTAAGCTGATTGCTACCCACAAAAATACAATATTTTCAAATAAATGTGAATGAACAGATATTAGGGTGTTAAGGGGTTACAGTACCTCAAAAATGACCAAAAGACCAAAAAAAATTTTATTACTTATTTCAAAAGTAAAAGTTATTTAAAACACTCAGAAAAAAACAGCATTGTTCTAGCTAAATTATTTAAAAAGTTATGAGTGACTTTAGGGCATACATGCTATGTGTTCTAATGGAAAAGCCAAACTTTAAAGTGCTTTTTCTCGGTGATCAGTTTTTAGTGTTTCTAGGGGAAGACCGCCTATATTGGACCACTGCTTAAATTGGACCTCGGGCTTAAAATCTAGTACAGGGGTCTGTACTACACGTTAACAGTAGAAATATAAAGTTTTCTGAATAAAATCAATGTGTATGAAGTTTCACCAGTCTTCGAACTGTTTAGCGTGAGTTACGGCTGGATTTGTGTTGAAAACGTGCGAAATCTTATTTTGCGGACTTGTTTCTAGAAGGATAACTCAAAAACTTACGAATTGAGGTAAAATGCTGTTACAGTATTATAATCTGTGTTTAATAAGGATTGCATCGATGTATTTACATGCGCGATTGTGATAATTTTTAAGAGAGCAATGAGCTGAAGAATAAAAAATGGCATGTTTTCCTTTATTGGACCAAAAAAATTTTCCTATATTGGACCGGTGGTCCAATTTAAGAATATGATTTTAAGCAAGATTCATTTATTAATCGTAACATAAAATAAGTGACTCGTCTTATTTAATAGCATAATCAAAATTATTTTAAGCATATTTTAACATCTATTCACGATATTCATTTAAACTTTTTCATGACGCACATTTTTATCAAGCAGAAGATGCAATTTTTTAAAATGTATGTTTTTTTTTCTCTCTTCATCTATTAAGCTGCAGTTTCAGGTTGTTAAACATAGTTATTAACTTAAATAAAATTTATGCTGGTTTACCTAGAGAAAAATATGAAATTCTTCGATATTCTCGAAAAGGTTTTAAAAGGAAACAATTTATATGCTACTAAAATGTTCAATGATGATGAAGCCGGTCTTTTCATTGTCCAAAAACCCCAAAATATATTGACTTATAGAGGTAAACACCAGGTTGGAGCAGTAATGAGTGGTGAACGTGATAGAAGCACACTGGTTATTTACTGCATGAGTGCAACAGAATTGCAAGCTTCCCATGCTTATTTTCAAAAGATTACGTTCCATGTATGAACTTATCGTAAAAGCATCCCCTGGTGAGCAATATGCTTGTTCAAACAAAAGGTTGGATCACAAACGATAATTCGCTTAATTGATACAACATTTCATCAAAACTGTTAAGTCAAGCAATGTAAAAAAATGTCCTTCTATTAATGGCACAGCACTTAAATAAAGAACATTGATGCAATAAACTTGGCTAACAAGAACGATATAATAATGCTTTCTCTTTAAGCACATAATGCGCGTAGATGTGGTCTTTAATCAGTCTCTGTCTACATATTTTAATCGAGCATGTTATACATGGATTCGAGAACATCCAATGAGATCCATTATCTAATATCGCATAAGGGAACCGTTTGGTAATTCTTTAGGGCAAACGGCAATCAAGGCCATGGCAAATGCTGTAAATGGATTCCAAAGAACAGGAGTTTGGCCTGTTGATTGACAGGTGTTAATGACATTGACTTGACTGCAGCAGAGTTATAGGCAAGTAGTCCAGATAATACTACTCAAAGTGAACAGGTTACATGTTCAGTGTAAGTTGTACACCATGTACAAGAACTAGCTACGACTTAAATTAGTACAAGTTCTGCAGAATCGGCGGATAGTTCTCATCAAAACATGACTGTCAACTCTAACTATGATTTTGTAACGCTGGCTCGCGTATCACCTTTGCCTAAAAAAAATAAAAGGGAAAAAAGGGAGGCTATCTCAGCAATCATTCTAACGCCGTATAAAAGAGGCATAGAGCAGAAAAAGTCACACAAGAAGAAACAAGAAACTGCACAAAACAATTGTTATTGCAATATTTGCCATTGAGATGAAGTGCAAAGCATGATTAAGTGTACGAAATGCCATCGGCGAGTTTATCAACACTGTCTAAGTGAGGCCGAAGCAAAAGAAATTAAATTGCAAATCCTGGAGAAAAGCTGTATAGTTCAAATATAACTTATTCTATGATTTTCTGGTACGGTCCAATTTAGGAAGCGCATGGTTCAATTTAGGCGCATATATTCCTAAATTGGACTTTTGCAACTTTTTATAAGATAATTTTTTAAAAAATAATTTTCATACTTTCAGAAAATATAAGCTCCAAGGGCGGTTCCTGATTAAGTTCAGCTTACGATGCCCTATTTTGCATTTCTGTTTTGCTTCACATTGAGCGACACAGGCCTCCTGTTCTTATGGGGTCCAATATAGGCGGTCTTCCCCTATGTTACTAGAAATGCTAAGGAATTTTTTCTATTAAAGATATAACTTTAAAGCAATATTTTTTGCATTCAGGATAATATATTTAACAAAACTGTGCATTGAATAAGCGTTTTATAAATTACAAAAATTTTTAGAGTTTGTTAAACCTCGAAGAACAAAATTTTCTAAGATTTTTTTACATAAAAGTTCACAAAATATTTTCTAATCAAAATATAAGAAAATGAATGCACAGATTTGTTGAGGTTTTCCTTGTGATCATTTCGCAAAAAGAAATTTTGAAATTAGTGCAGAAACAAAAAAGCCTTAGGGTTTTAAAAACACTGAAATTTTCTTACATTTTTCAAATTTTCAAAAAAAGTTTTCAAAATTTTTGATGTTTGAAAATAAATTATTGATTTTTAAACAAGTGCAGAAACAAATATTTCAAAGAATTAACTTTTTCACTTAAATTAAAGAAATTTGTTAGAAAGGTACTGTAACCCCTTAATAAGCAAATAATTAAGCATAAATGACGATAGAGAAATAATAATATATACACAAAGAGTTACTTTTAAAATGAAAACCTATCTGTAGAAGCTTAACATGTACATATAAATTGCAGGAAGAGTCGTTCGACCTGAAAAAAATAGAGGATATTAAAATATTTGTATTTTCTTCAAATTCGTTTTGAAGGCCCAGGTTTTACTATTTTAGGATCTATAGAAGGTAGAAGGACGCTATACTGCCGTGCTAAGCACAAAAGTCGTATCTGCACTTTTAAACAAAATTGAGTTATCGCCACCAGGGGGCTCTTTGAGACGTATTTTACCTTAATACAAAATTATATGGTTATTTCAGAACGGGAAATTTTTTTTTTAATTTGAAAAAGTTTCATCTGAATCAAATACATGGTGGCACAAAAGTTTTCAGAGTAATATCTCAGTTTGAGCTCCACTGCAGATACCACTTTTGCGCTTAGTACGGCAGTATAGTCCTTAAGTTGTTCCTCTCCTTGTTGCGATGTTTCAAAGCTCTTGAAATAAATCCCCTTCTTCTGCAGTTTCATTCAAAGATGAAATGATGAGGAAGAATCTTACTGCACTGCAAAAAATGAGCTAGTTTTTATAGTATAATACTGGCAGTCGAGGTTCCAAATTAAAACTGTAAAATGCACAGTAATAAATTGTAAAACTAGCAATTTTACAGTTTCTTAGAGTAAAGTTAGAAATTTTACAGTTTATCGCAGTAAAATTTAACAAAATTATACTGTAAAAATAACAGTATAATACTGGCAGCCGAGGTTCCAGTTTAAAACTAGAAAATGCACGGTTATAAAATGTAAAATTAGCAATTTGACAGTTCATTACTATTAAGTTAACAATGTTACAGTTTAGTGCTGTAAAATTCGTTATTTTACAGTTTATTACTGTAAAATTAGAAAATTTTACAGTTTATTACTACAAAATTAACTGTATTATACTGTAAAAACAACATTCATTTTTTACAGTGTGAGACGTTTGGAAACAAATTTTCTGTACAGATAGCCACTGATTCAATGAGGATGGAGTGAGGACATAAATGATTGGGGCACTGATAACTGAGTGGAACCAAAACTATTCATATTTCTTTCCATTTTGCCCTAAAACCCCTTTTGTACTTCAGTATGATGGATTCCAACAGCAGTTTCAATATATCAGGAAAGACTGAATCAACGTCACTTAATAAGTTGTCAGTTGGAAGAGAGTCTTTAGTGTTGTAAACTTCTGACTCTGTGTCTGACTAAATAATATCTGCAGCTGCTTTGAAAACTCATAGTTTTTCCTTTTAAGGATCAGAGTTCTTGTTGCTATACCTGTTATCAGTGAGTATTTTGTAGTCAACATTTCAGAAGCAAACAACTGCTTTCTTGTTAGTAGTTTCATCGTTATAGATAATGTTTATTTTCTCAATCCGTTAACACTTGTCATTGTTGAGTAGGCGAAACTTCGAGTACAAAAGATATGTTCTTAGAATTTACACAAAAATTGCGAACCATACAAAATGATGTGTATAAGAAAGTGAAAATAAATTTGAAGAATATTGGTAAGACACATTCCAGCATACAGTTACTTATTTTTATTGTTATTTCATGTTTTATACTAGTTAACCAATGCAAAGCTTTCGCTCTTGACAGCAATAATTCTAAAGTTCGATATTTTCAACATTCATTTTTTGAAAGACAGGCGCAAAGTGAATTGTTATTTTTCGCTGATTTAAAATAAAATAAAATCATGCCTTACCTTTGCAGTTTTGTGAAATATTAAGGAAATAACCAACAAAAAAAGCATCTTTAAGGGAACCAAGTAAGGCATTTTCGACTAAAAATTCAATTTTTAACTTGTATATCATTGTAAAGTTTAGACTGCCATCTGTTCAACGAGATATTAAAGAAGCAGAAGTATCAGAACTTTTTATTCTTTCAAAAGCATTCACAGTGTATTGGTTCATTTAATGGGCCGGTAAATATAAACAAACTACCTCCATAAGTAAAGAAACCACCTTTTTGTCATAACGCTACAACAGCTGCTCTTCGTTATAATGTTATTTGTGTTAAACTTTTATTATTTTTATTAGAATTGGCTATATTAATATTGAATGCAACTGTTTTTATAATTTTCAATAGTTAGTTTATTCCTCGCGCTGTCTATAGTGAATGTCGTTCGTTTTCCAGTTTTGTAATTGATAATTCCTGTGCATTCAATTTTCTACACATACACTATATTATTTATGCACTTCAGTAAATAATAATTTACTGAAATATATAGTTAAACTAATCTTTATTTAATTCCACAAAAGCCTTTATTGAGAAAAGCGTAAGAATGTCGGAAAAACATCAGGCACTCACATTGATTCTGTTATTGGTCTCTGCAGTCTCTGCCACTTGTAAGAATGCCACTTTTGACAATTCATGCTCAAGTAAGAATAAATATTTTGTGAATACGGATTCCATTTAAAGCTTCCAAGTGATAGTCTTTTATATAAAGTACGATGTTTTTAAGATAAGCTTCCTCATTCATCACTATTATTTATAAACATAAAGTCATAAAATGCGTTTTTCTTGAAACATAAGTTTTCCTTATTCATGTTCCTTTTTCTCAATATCTTTCAAACTTATGGAGCCAATTTTTGAATGACATTTATATTATGCAATATTTCATACTTAAACACTAGGATTTGTTCATATATTGATTATTATTTTTTCTTTTTTTAGAGTCAAAATTCATCAAAGACGCTACTTTAAAAGTAATTTTGAGTAATTTAATTAAAAACATTCTTTTATTTCCTTTTAGAGAGAAAATGAAGCGTCATTGTATGTAAAATATGGAATTTTAATATCCATAAACATGTTATAGCGATATCTTTCCTCACTTCTGAGAAAAGATGTACAAAAATTTGGTGCATTTGAGGTGGTGGTTTTGTTAAGCAGTGGAGTAGTGCAAAATCAATCAATCATTCTCACTTTTCCTGCAAACAGCTGACAGCAGGAACTTTATTTCAATGTTTGTTTCCAAGTATTTATTTTCGATTAAATGCGTCGCTTATTCCTTTCATTTCAACAAAAAACGAAATGAAAACTGGGATCTGTCCACTTGTGATCCACAGTTAAATTTATTATGTTAGTTTTTGTTGCTCTTTGGAAAAAAAAAAGCTCGGCATGTTTAGATGGTACCGTTCCGGTATAATGGTTACTCTATGAGAATATGAAGAAAGTGAAGAAACATACTGTTACTATGGATACGCCAATGCTTATTTATAATAAAAACGAGATGTGATCATTTGTATTCCGTCGTTTGCTTAGTAAGTGTGATTGTTGCTTTTCCTTTACAGAATAATTATTTTGCCTTTCTTATTAATATTAAATTTTTTTCTGTTCTGGAAATTCATTTTGTTCGCTGGAGATTATTAAACATTTAGGTGATGTTACAATATGTTTTTGTGCACGTCCTAATTGTTAAATAATGCAAGCAAAAGATAAAGATTGGATGAAATTTTCTGTGGGTAGCTCGAAGTAACATTCAAACATATTTTTCGTAAAATAATTCAAAATGTCATTCATGTTTTTCTCCATGAAATTCGTCTATGCATTTTATAATAAAAAAATTCCTTGAAGGAGTTCGTCTGTATATTTAAACTAACTTTTAATGTAACTGTAAAAGTTATTAATACTTAATAGAGTCGAATACTTAAAAGGTTTTATTGAAGTGTATTCTTTATACTTTTAGGGGGGGGGGGGAACGTTGTATTAGTATTAATTTTAATTTCTTCATGAACTGTTTTTGTGTGTGTGTGTGTTTACAGATTGGATTTCTTGAAACTAAAAGCTGTCATAAGTGATAGTGTTTTATGAGTTGATTCTGCCAATAAAAACATAAAACTTTTTTATAAAACTTGTGTCGAAAACTTGACCTGTGAAATGAAATAATCTATGTTTTATGTTCAGAATATCTTGAAAGCTAATGGTGGTGTTTTAATGTCTAAAAAATATACAGCTTGTATTTTGCACAGCTCATCCAGAAAATAAGTACTGTTTGGATTTTTAAAAGATTAGCAATTTGTTTTCATTTGTATTTTGCATTACAAACATGACCCATCTCAATAGATACAAGTTTAAATATATGTTAATATCTAAGCAAAGCATTGATGACTAATCTCTTGAGCAGTGTGTTTTAATACCACTCAATTCGTTAACTAGCAAATGTGTTGGAAGAAATTACTGTGAGTGTTAGCAAAGACATGCTTTCTCTAATCTTATAATAATTCACTACTTATTCACAATTCACGAAAGACCTCTATTATTGTAGCTGTTGGCTATGCGTTCTTTGATTTACTCTTGGGGATGCTATTCAATCACAATATAACTTAATTAATTTGCTGTCATAAACTTCTCTCATTCTAAATAATCTTTGAATATGTTAGACAACAAACCATTGCATACTTCTTAAAAGCATCTTTGCATCAAAGTATGCAGTCAAGATTCAAATAACTACGAATTCAAGCTCTTTTTGATACAGTACACACACCAGAATGTCTGCGGAATTGAGTGGTACAGGTAACGCGGATACTAAAAATTGCGAATAACTGGAAAAACACTTTACATGTGGAACAATTGCAATAAAAAATTGTTTTTGCTTAAGAATGATTGTATTGTACATAAAATGTTATTTAAACATCTAAAAAACATGTACAGTGTGTACATAATGAGCCGATCTGAACCCGTGCCCAATGTGGGCTTTATAATTATAGTTTCATTTAAAAGTTTTTAAATGGTTGTAATAAATGTTTTAAAAAAATTTCAGCTAAAAAATGCTTCAAGTTACCCAAATGTTTACTTATGAAGGAAGTTATGTGTAAAAATGTGGACAATTGCAGCTGTTAATAAGAAGTTTGATGGGTAAGAAAATAGATTTTAATTGTAAGCAAATTTTTGTGCAACAAGTGTAAAACATATTTGTATATTTATACAAATAATATTATGATTAATCAGAATGTAGCCATAATCATATTGGCATACTAGAGATTTAAGGTATATTTGTAAAGTCAGGTAATTTGCTTTGAAAACTATAGGGTCATTCCATGTCAAATCAACACAATTTTGGAAGAGTTTCAGAATTGATGTCTCAGATTTTCATGATTTTTGGTATGCAGCATTATATCATAGACATATGAAAAAATACCAAATTTCAGTTACATAGCACAATTATTTTTTAAGTTATAAATTTTTTAAATTTTAAATTTCTTTGAAAAAACACGATACTTAACCACATTAAAATGCCTATAGGCTCGCAACCAGTGGTGATATTAACCTGGGACTGGTCTCATTTTAAAGCTGTTGAATAGGGCTTTATTATGATATGCTACAACATAGGGGTTAAATTTTTAAAAAAATTTAAATTTTAAAATTAAATTTTAAATTTTAAATTTTTCAAAAAGTGGCAATTTTAAAAATTCCAAAAAATTACCAAAAATTGTTTGTGATGTCTTGATACATATTGCAAAATTCTATGATGGGATCTCAATGGGATCAGGAGATACAGGGCTTCAGAGATACACATGTTTTGTCAATAATATACCATATTAGTAAAATTTTATTGTTTTTGAACTAATTTTCCTATGCAATGTGCAGGATCCTATTATATTAATAAAACGCAGTGATTACTTCATTTTACCATGTTTGCAAACCTCTCATTTGCCTACATGTAGAGGGAAACCCCCTTTTACTCAGATAAAAAGGGAATTTCCCTTGGGGGAAACCCCTTTAACTAGGTGAAAGCTGATTGGAATACAAGTAAGGGAAATTCCCTTTAACTGTAAGAAAAGGGAGATTTCCCTCCGTGGGGGGATTCCCCTTTTCACAAGTATAAGCTGATTGGTCAAGCAGACAAGATCACTCATTTACAGCTAGTTTAGCATCACAGTTGCTTGTAGGAAGTTCATTTGATGTTTCATGTGATGTTGTATCAAGAAGATAACTTATTTCTTGGCCCCTGCACGTTTCCTTGCTGATTTCTCCCTATTTATCACTTTCATGATGGATACCACTAACAAGATAGTAAAAATGGATTGCTTTAACCCTTTTAATAAGCCAAATCACTCCCATGCAAGAAAAAGACTGAGACGTGTTACTTCATGGATGTGTGACTTGATTCCAGGAACATCCGAGTTATCCGTGGTCTGTGATAGTTGTAGGAAGCAGCTGACAAAGTTGAAAAATGAAAAAGATGGGGAAACTTCCCCTGGAACTAGCAAGGTACCTGAAGAAAGTCAGTCTGATACTGAAATTGAAGAATCACCTATAGATATACCATTTTCAAATGAATCAGAAGCTCTGAGTTCCCTTAACAGCTCTCTTTTAGAGATGGGAGAGTCGCCTGTAGACAAAAAGAGGATGCAATCAAAAATTTACTCTACTGAAAAGGCCAACCGAATCAATGTGGCTGTCAAGAGAAAACTGCTAGTGAATGCATCGAGCGATGAAGAGAATGATGATTCACAAGACGAGTTCTTTACACATGTGAAAAAACTGTACAACAGCTTCACTAGTAGGAAGAAGAAGCTTCAACTGCTGACTCTTATGCCTGACAGCTGGAGTGTGAGGAAAGTAATGCGGGAATTTTCAGCCCCTAACTATTTAGTTCGACAAGCCAAGACATTGTTGAAAGAAAAGGGCGCCTTGTCTGGTCCTGATATGAAACCAGGAAAAAGTTTATCAAAGCATACCGTTGATATTGTGAAAGGATTTTATACAAGTGACGAAATAAGCCGAGCAATGCCGGGGATTAAGGACTTTATATCAGTGAAAGACCACAGCACAGGTATTAAAGAACATGTTGCAAAAAGGTTGATGCTTAATAATTTAAAAGAAGCCTATGAAGTTTTCAAAGAAAAATTCCCAGCTGTAAAAGTAGGATTTTCTAAATTTGCAGAGCTGAAACCCAAAAATTGTGTGCTAGCAGGCCAGAGTGGAACACACTCAGTCTGTGTGTGCACTACTCATCAGAATGTGAAGCTTATGTTTGAAAATGGAAGAATGAGCTCAATGACAGATGGAAAAATAAAAACATACAAGGACTGCCTGCAAATGATGGTTTGCAGCCCCCCACCATCAACTGACTGCTTCTTTTCAACTTGTGTGTCATGTCCGGGTACCAGAGGGATTAGAGAACTTTTGGAAAAAGCATATGAAGACAATGCAATTGAGACTATCACATACAGACAGTGGATCTCTGTGGATCGATGTAACTTAGAAATTATCCAAAAACCGGTTAGTGAATTTATTGATGTATTTTGTGATAAACTTCCTATCTTACTTCGTCATCACTTTATAGCAAAAGAACAAAGTGCATTTTTGAGACACACAAAGGAAAATCTTCTGGAATGTGAAGTAGCTGTTATTTGTGACTTTTCTGAGAATTATTCTATTATTATACAAGACGAGGCACAATCATATCATTGGTCGAATACTCAGGCAACCATTCACCCTTTTGTGGTATATTTTAAAGAGAAGGAAGTTGAGCATTTAAATTTCGTAATAATATCAGACTGCCTCAACCACAACACTACAGCTGTCTACCTGTTCCAGAAAAAATTGATGGAATACTTGAAGTGCAAATTTCAAAGACCTGTCAAAAAATTCTTTTATTTCTCTGATGGCTCTGCAGCCCAATACAAAAATAAAAAAAAATTTATTAACTTGTGTAATTACAAGCAAGATTTTGGAGCTGAGGCTGAATGGCACTTTTCAGCTACAGCACATGGCAAAGGTCCATGCGATGGGCTCGGGGCCACAGTAAAAAGACTAGCCGCCAGAGCAAGCCTACAAAGACCGTATCAGGATCAAATCACGAATGCAAGGCAATTATTTGAATGGTCACATAAGAACATAGCTAACATCGACTTTGTATTTGTGACCATTGAAGAATACATTAAAACTGAAGAACAACTGGCTAACCGGTACGATACAGCTCTAACTATATCAGGAACCCAAAAATTTCATGCCTTTATACCTCTCAGATGTGGAACCAAAGTAAATGCAAAGTTATTTTCTTCTGCAGATGTTTCAAGCATATTTCCTGTTTTGAAGGACGTTCAGCAGACATCATTTTCAGACATTAGTGGGTATATAACATCTATCTATAATGAGACTTGGTGGTTGAGTTATGTTCTGGATAAAGATGAAGACAGCAGTCAAGTGCAAGTTACATTCCTCCATCCTTCAGGTCCGTCATCCTCATTTATATATCCCACACCACCTGACACACTGTGGATCCCATTTTCAGATGTAATGTGCAAAGTGAACCCCACCACTCAGACTGGCCGAACATACAGTTTACCAGACAGTGAACTAAACAAATGTGTGGGTATCTTCCAACAATTGAAGTCTTCATAAATTAATTTGTTAATAATTAACTCATAAAATAAGGCTGAGAATGGTAAGTGTCTATGTGATATTCCTCTATTTAAAAAATTAAAAGTAATAGCCACTGCTTGTTTTATTGATATGTGTTGTTTGTTTCATTCAATGAACTGTACAAAATTTCCTCTGTTGATACTAATTCTGGTATTTTTCACAAAACGTGTATTTCTGAAGCCCTGTATCTCCTGATCCCATTGAGATCCCATCATAGAATTTTGCAATATGTATTAAGACATCACAAACAATTTTTGGTAATTTTTTGGAATTTTTAAAATTGCCACTTTTTGAAAAATTTAAAATTTAAAATTTAATTTTAAAATTTAAATTTTTTTAAAAATTTAACCCCTATGTTGTAGCATATCATAATAAAGCCCTATTCAACAGCTTTAAAATGAGACCAGTCCCAGGTTAATATCACCACTGGTTGCGAGCCTATAGGCATTTTAATGTGTTAAAGTATGGTGTTTTTTCAAAGAAATTTAAAATTTAAAAAATTTATAACTTCAAAAATAATTGGGCTATGTAACTGAAATTTGGTATTTTTTCATATGTCTATGATATAATGCTGCATACCAAAAATCATGAAAATCTGAGACATCAAGTCTGAATCAGTGTGTTGATTTCACATGGAATGACCCTATATGTACTTATTTGTTTTTCTGCATTTAAATTTGGTTTCATCTTTACTTCTTTTCTTTTTAAAACTTATTTATTTTTTCAACTTCATCAAACATTGATTTATTTTTATTTTTCTAGGCCTTTAGGTTCATATAATGGATTAACTGACATTCATTTAGCACATTATTTTGCACGACCATTCAGGCGTTCACATCTGCAATTTGCTAATTTGGTATGTATGATCTTATAACTCATTCATATTCTATACATTTAGATTTACTACTTCATGATTGATTATGTCAAAGGTTCTTAAAACTTTCAGCTCACGTGTCCTTTTATGTGTATCATTAACTATGACTTTCCCAACAAAACACTTCAGTTTTATGAAAAGGTGCTATATTCGTTTAACTGTCAAAGTTTTATGATTAAGAGGTGGTTTAAACTTAAAACAAAACTTTTGTTTTAATGGATTTTTCATTACAAAGCTTTATGAATCAGACATCAAATTTAAATATTTTCAAAGAATAATAAGTAAAGATACTGGAAATTCTATTATTTACAAATATATTGAAGTTAGTTCCAGTCAGTAAAAGTTGAGCTTTCGTATTTCATCATTAACAGATAGAACTTATATGAATTGTTCACGCTCTACAAATGCTTTCTGCAGAGCCCATTGAAGCTGTTTTAAAATGACATTGAAAACAATTGCTATGGTCTCACATTTATGTGGGACCCGGCTTTCGATGGGACCTCGAATAAGATCATTCTGACTTTTCAAAAGCTAATAACAAGTCAACGCACATACCTATATAGGTGCAAGGCCTTGGATGGTCCAGGGGAGACTCCCCTAATAATTGCAGTTTATTTAATAATCTAGACAGCTTAGCTTTATATATTAAATTCAGTGTACTTATATTGTAAGAAGGCATACTATATACATATTCTAAGAAGGCAATTTCAGCTGAGTAACTATCTTGTGAACTAGTAATTAAGTTAGTTGTACCTATTTGAACATGCATAACTGAAGCAAATTAATAGAAGCACATAGATATATTTATCTTGCTTTCTTTGTGTTAGTTCATTTGGAACAATTAAACACATTGTTTAATTTTCAAAACTGTTTTAGATTACATCTGATGGTGTTATTGTCCCTGAACGAAAAGTTAAAGTTGAGAATTTGCAGTATGAAAAGAAGAAAAAGTTATGCGACATATTAGCAACAGCTGTGGTACAAAATGCTGTTCATGAAGAAGGAAGCTGGAATAAAAAGCTGTGTAATTACTTGGAAAATATTTCAAAAATGAACAATGTTGAAAACATTAAGGTAAGCATTCTGTTATAAATTGAGGATCAACTTTTGAAATTTTTCAAAATTTGATTTTTTTCCCTGTGGTGTAATGGAGCACTTAATAGAATGCTTTAGATAAAAGTAGGGATATGAATAAAAAATACCTGTATTATTTTAAAAGATTTTGACTATATGTTACTTTAAAAACAGTAAGTGACTGTTTCGCTGATATATTTGTAACCTTAATGCCATTTTAAATATTCAAATAAGTTGTATAAATGTATAGATCAAATGAAAAACAACAATTAAATGCACAAATAGGTGTATCAGACTTTCTAGAAGCCTTTTATGTTCACAAAAATTTAAATAATTTCTGTAATGAATCTTTTGCTGTTCCCCATATCTCTCAAGTTTTAATCGATTAGCTCAAATTTACATATTCGGATGCATCAAATACTACCTCAGCTCATGCTCAGATCTGATTGGTCCATCTGCTTTCCCGTTACGTATTTGAACTCTCCCAATACCTTGTTTCATTCTATTTGCTTGCTGGGCACTGAAGAAGGAGGCTGTTGTCTTCGAAACATGCCCCTATTAAAACTTTTAATCTTATTTGTGCTTTTAAACGTTGTTTCTCATTTTATCTATTTTATGCACAAAGCGCTATTGTTTTTTCTTTATATAAAATGTAGTTCAGTATTCAGAAAGTGTATATTTAATAGCTAAGTCTTAAAAAAAAGTAGTAAATTAGTAATTTCAGTATTTGAAAACAGTACAACTTTTGTTTAAAAAAAAAACTCTTTCAAGTTTCCCTAGTGAAATATTATAAACAAATAACCAATATGCAGTCCCAATACTACTTTTCTTAACTTTTAACTAACAGCAATTGTTTTAATAACAATATTGATTTTAAATGCTGAAAGATAACCCTGTGTATTCCAAACAGATCCGTCATTTCAAACTTTCCTTGGGCATAATGGGTGTCGACATAATGTAAATTATCCCAAAAAAATAATAAAAATCAACTCCCGATTTCCCAAAGTCGGGGGGAGGGGATAATGGACCCCCACCCTTCTAAATGAAGGGCCTGCTTTTTGAATTATTTCTCCTTTTTGTAGAATAAAAATAAGAATTTTTTTTTTAATTTTATTAATTCATAACTTTTCACTGTCATTACTATAAAAAATGATGACACTTCATAAAGCAATATTTTTTTTTGTTTAATCATAACATTTTGTTTAAATTTTTAAATGGAATACAGCACAATGCAATCACTACAGATATCATTACACTAAAATAAACCACTTTTAAACTCTATACTGTCACTAGCTCTTCCATCTAACCATTCTCTCCTGCCACAAGGTTCCTGTAGTTATACCCTTAGCAAGGTTAACTTGGTGCTCTGCTATGCAATGATTTTCTATTAAATTTCAAATGTTTTGGAACCCAAAACCCTTCTTACTGTGAAAGAGAGTAACATTCATGTGGTTTAAATGGAATCCATTAAAAAATTGCAAATTCACTACTGTGTGCTGTGAAATTGTTACATTGTACCACCGTATTACCCCGTATTGTCCGGCATGCCGCAAAATTCAAGGGTCACCAAAATATCTATGACCCACAACTGGTCTTTTCCGGCATGCCGGAAAAACCGAGGTTGGAAAAAAATAATTTAATACTATCCCAAGAACAAACCAACTTAGTACCAAACCCAGATTTTATCATTTTACTGTGGGCTCAAGTAACCTCCTTGTGGATCCAAGTAACCCGACTTTACGGTAATAAAGTTTTGTACTGGTGTGCCAAGCACAAAAACCTAATCTGAACTTTTTATAAAAATTGAATTATTGTCCCCAAGTGTAATTTGTTGCAACATTGTTTTATGGTCATTTGTGGACAGGAAATATTAAGATAAAATTTCCAAAAAAAAGTGCTATTTATAGAGGCTTAAAACTTTAAAAAGTGATTTCTCATTTTTTAGCTCAGCTGCAGATATCATTTTTGTAGCACGGCAGTATAGATCATTTTATTAATACAATTGAACGATTTAGTTTTGTAAAAATGTTAATAAATAATAGCAAGATAACGCACCATCAAACCACCATGATTTATTTCGTTCTCGGAGATAGGAAATTCATTGGTTTGTTTTTGAGAAAGGTGTTAATTATTATTTTTCCTTTTTGTAGTTTGCTTTGTGGTTGTAACTGAGGAGAAACATTTATTTTTGTTTAAAATGAACCTTGAACTATCCGGCATGCCGGAAAATTGGAATTTTCCGGCATGCTGGTCAACCTCACTTTTTCCGGCATGCTGGCTAATGCGGGGTAATACGGTACAATTTATCATTTTGTACATAGTTGCTTAATTTCCTGGTCATCATCACTTTTATAATGCTTAAAAAGAAGAGGTTAAAGTATGAATCGAGCATTTAACTTGTACATACAAAATTGACTCACACACGAAAAAGATAGCCTCTTCTCTCTGAGTCAGTTGATAGCAAAGAATTCTTACTGTACATTTTAAACTACCTATGTATTCAGGCAATGAAATTTTGTACATTATTGTAAACAAAAATACTTAATTTTCATAAGCCTAATTTACGAATAAAGTTTTATAACTATTCTTTAAAGTTAAATTCATATAAATAATATGTTCGATTTATTTTATTATTATTATTTTACAGAAAACAAAAAAGAAATGTGCCAAATTTGGTTCCAATGCATCTAACAAAAAACATTTATCGAATGAACTTTTTCATGAATGCTCTTATTTCAAGCCAAATCCTATTGGAGGAAAAATAATTGATTTTTGTCATTCAGCACCAGCAGATTTTTCTTACATCCCATATCCTACAAAGGTAGCCACTTCTACGCAAAAGGTACATGATTTTTCTCCATGCTATCAGCTTTTAGTGAAATAGAAGTACAAAGGAATAGGTGCAGACTTTTTGTAAGCACATATTTTTAAACTGAAGTAACTCTTCAAAGCCAGGGACGTCATTTCAAGTTTTTCCTGGGGGGGGGGGGGGGCAATGGGTCCAAACACAATGCAATTTCATCAGAAAACCAAAAACCATTAGTATATGTAAATACATTGATTTCTCAAAGTCAGGGGGGGGGCAATTGACCCCCCCCCCCTCTAAATGACGGGCCTGTTCAAAGCCTCATCAGATGACACCACAAGTGCTTGTAGTGAGGGAGGGCACCTAAAATGTTTTTTTAGTGTCAGTTTCACCTGTGAGGTATTATTGAGAGGTTTTTATCTCCCAAAATTTTTAATATCAGTATGAACACACTAGTAATATTGTTACATTTGTAAATAGTGTTTATTTTTTACTGTGTTTTAGAATTAACTTGTTAAATTTGCTGTTAATCCTTGCTTAAAATTATCGTTGTTTTGTTGTAACGTTACCTGTAAGTTGTTTTTCCTGATTTGTACCACATTTGGCGATAAATCACTAGGCGCCGCCAAGCTTGGCAACATTTAGCATCATTCCAAACATAGCCAACAATTATAATTGGTATTAAAGAACAACCCCCTTTGTAACATTTGCAATTTGTGAACTTTCCCTCTCTGTAACCAACGGTGAATTAAACGCAAGAAAAAGAAAAGGAACATTTGTTTTATAATTCAATATTTCTTGTGCTCGCTAGAAACTTATTGAATGAACTAGAAAGTTGTGGCAATTTCCTTGAGACTATTTAAAGGCTTGCAAAGATGGATTTTGGAGAGAGAGCTTCGTCTTGTCTCGTCTAACAGTGGTTCTGCTGTTAGGAATGTGCTTTAGCCCTATGAAATTGAACTAGTCTGTGATCAGCATTTCTGGTGGGAGGCTTTCGCGCTCGATTATTCGCCTTGCAAATGTGCTTTTAGTTCTGTGAGTCTGAGCTAGTCTGTGATCAGCTGATTTACTTTTAGCATTTGATTAAGCTCTGTAATTCTTTCGCGTAGTTGATTTAATTATGTGGTATACAGTTGAGTAAACTGTAGTTGTTGTTGATATGTGCCCAATAGCTGGATGTTTTGCATTTGTTATGCGGTCTACTGTAAATAAAGCTAAATATCTGTATATAATTTTTTTGTGTTTTCATCAAGATTTCAGCAGTCATTTAAGAAAGTTTAAAGGTGTGACGGAATCGTAACAATATTGATTCATGCAGACTGGTTCTATTGCAGGTTCTCATTTTGAAAATTATCCTTAACCCAATAATGCCTAGCGTCCCTTTTTAGGGACACTCCAAAAAGTGTTTGAATTGACCAAAAATGAACATTTCAGCCAAATAATAGTGTTCAGTTATTAGTTTGGTATTGTTTCAATTCATTATTAACAAATTGCAGCACATAACCATTGTAAAGTGTGTTCTGTAGCCATGTAACCAGTATGCAAAATATCTTCAGGAAAAAAATGTCAGGCAGTTTTCTGCATATTCTTTATTGAACAAAATAAATGATGTAGTTCTGCAACAACTTAAGAGTTATTTCAGTGAAAAGAAAGAGAGAGAGTTGTAGGTAAATTGAAAGTCAATCTATAACTAATTTTGAAGAAAATAACACGATAAAACTTTTGTTGTGTAAGCAATGCAAATTTCACTTGTCCTTATTTTATCAAGTAGCAATATTTACCATGCTTTGACTTTAGTATTTCAAATTTCTCAAATTGCTAACAAAACCTTTGTACTTTTATCAAATTCAAAATTTCATTTTTTTAAATATTTTTGCAAAAAAAATTGCAGCTTTTAATAAATATTTTGTGGAGTAAATATTATTTAGAAGCAAGATTTATTTAAAGTGTTGATTCTCTCTAGAAATTTTAATCTTACTCAAAGTAATGTTGATATTATTTAATTTATTTTGAAATATTTCAGCCTTTACAAGTTATTTTTGTTACCATAATTTAAAAGTGTGCAAATGATGTTTCATAAAATATTGTACCTTCACTATAATTTTTAAGTTTTGCTTGAAGATTCCATTTTTAAGTAGAAAATATTTCTCAGTGATGAATTAATTTTTTTTTTTTTTTAAATAGAAAAGGTGTTTATAACCATTATTTAAGTAATAATAATATTTAATATTGTATTTTTAATCAATTTTGTGGCATTGTTTCAGCGCTGTATATCTGCAACGGAGCATTCTCCATACATTACTCCTCTTTTTATGAGCAAATCCTTTAAACAGACTATTAAGCCTATACATAAAAAAGCACATTTAAGAAGAAGAAAAAAACATAAAAGACACATTCATGCAGGAGAAACAATGAAAACAACTGATTTTGACTTATCAAAAGATAATTTTAAAAAGGTAAAACTGATTTTTTTCTTTTAGTATATTAGGTGTGCTTATTTTGCTTGCATCACATCCATTCAGTGCATTTTTTATCTTTTATTTTATACATTAATTTCAAAGGTATACATTACTGTTAATAATGTCCCTGTAGCATTCTTATTTTTTGATGATATGCTATGATATGTCATGAAGCTCTTACATACATTCATAATTTATTGTTCCAAAAAAAAAAAAAAACCTATAGTTGGATTTTATGTATTTGTTATTTTAATATGTATGTTAACTATAGTGTCTAGAGTTCTATTTCAACTTCCAAATATAATCTAATTGTAAATTTGCCATTATCACTTTGGTAGTTTTGGCAAATGCACCCTGCAAGGGCCTTCTTATTAAGAAATATGCAAGCTTATCTGTTTCTTTCCTCGGGTTTTACCGCTGCAGATCCAGGTACAGAAAACATGAGAGGGGGGGGGGCAGGAATTTGAAATTTTCCAAAAGAAAAAAAAAAGATTAAAAGGTTGTCATTAATTTGAACATTATTCAACAACATCTCTTGAAATTAAATATTGTGACCATCACATATTCACAAGTAACAAATAACAGTAGTAACATAATTTAAGCATTTCATTAGTTTCTTTTCTTTGCAGTTTGTTGGCTTTGAAAAACAAATTGATATGAAGCAGTGTAAAATTACATTATACTATCATGGACGTTCTCCAATAATTCACAGCTCTAATCCTGTAATGCAAGATGTACTTATAAAACAGCAACATCGGGGAGGAACACCTGTTGTTGTTTACAAAGGAAAAATTGTCATTGAAGGTAACATTACATTTGCATTTGTACAACCCAATGCATTCTGAAAATAGTATCTATTGAAAATATACTTCAAACTATTAGTCTATGGTATTTTAAAGCTTTGTATCTTGAAAAAAATATAAAAGTTTAGCATTGTGGAAAATGAGGAAACATGTAATTTGAATCTAAACTATTATATTTAAAAGCTTTTTAATTATTTTTTTATTCAAAATATCAAGCATTCTAAAAGATAAAAGTTCCCTTCTTCTTTATCCTTAAAATGTTAATTATTTTACGGAATTGATCACACTAATATGTTACTTACTGTTAGTACTTATTACAAGTATTTTACTATTTTAAAATTTATTTTACTCTAAAAAGTATTGAGGAGTATTTGTACGATTTGAAAAGAACTGGAGCAATATCTGTGCTTAATAAACATAATGGCACTCTCAGTTAAAATAATAATAGTAATTAAAAAAAACTGGTTGATTTCTGAACGAATGTTTAGTTACTTAAACTGTATATTTATGCATTTGAACATTTCATTTAACATTAAGCACTTTATTCATATTGTATAAAATAAAAGTTGAATAATTTTGTCAAAAAACACTTATAGATTTGCTATTTTGTAGATTCCCTGACTTTCGTCTCTTTGGATCACGAAGGATTTTCATTTAGCATAACTGCTTTTATTGATGGAATTAGAGATCTTAAATTAAGCTCTTGCTGTGTGTTTCGCTATCCATCAGGAAAGCGTTTAGGGGGTTCTAGTGGCAGCTTTTCAATTCAGAAAATTGAAGGTGGAACACCATGCTTGAAGTAATTTTATTCATTTATTTACTAACACATAATGATAGATTTTAAGCTTGAATGAAAATTTATTTATGTTCACATCTCCAATATTATATCATACATTTGCATTAAAAAAAACGTTTTTGCTTCAGGTGTCAATATAATGCAATTCAAACAAAAAGTATGCAGTCTAAACAAGAGAATGAGCTGTGTGAGTTTCTGTTAACTGATAACAACTCGAAACCATTTAAAATCACAGAAGTAACTAAAATTGACTGTAAGTATTAATATTATTATTATTACATTTTACAATTTGCATATAAAATTTAGCTTGTAGAATGTAAATTTACAAAAAAGGAAAAGAAAATGAATAAAACACAAGCACATCAGTCAATTGTCAACTGAGAGCATAAGATTAGTTAAAAGTTCTTCATAAAAGTTTCTTCCTAAGGTTGTCTTTTATTTTATTGCCACTCATTTAAAAATGTATTACAATATGCAGAAAGTGAATGTGCATGTTCTAACTTGTGATGAAGAACGGTGATAATAGCAGATATTTTGAGTGCAAAATAATCAAGAGTGACTAGTCACTAATATCAGAAATCTTTCAAGTTCATTAAAAGAAAAAACTGCCATGTTTATGTGTTCATTAAGATCTTGAACTTATAAGGGCAAAGTTAAACCATGTAATATTTTTACTGCTTTGTTCATTATAAAAATTTAAGATATAAAATTGAAATTATGAAAGTAAAAAAAAATAAAGAAATAATAATAATAATATTATAATAATGCTGGTTATTTATCTAAAACTAATGGAGAAGAAAGACCATGCATGGAGGAAACATGAACAATGCCAAATATGAAAATTTTCTAATTTATTTTTCATCACCAAATTCTAGTATACACCCAAAAAGAGAAGAGGATACTTTTTGCTGGCCTTAAATTAGTTTTCATGACTTGATCTTAAAACTTACGTTTTATGCGTTTTAAGAAAATGAACCTTTAACATTTTCCTATGTGCATAAAATGTAAATATTGCACTGTTAAACATGGTACATACCAAAGAGTATACACCATTCATATGCTGTACAATAAAAGTAAGTTTCAAGTAGTCCGCTGAGAAAGTTTATAATTGGCTAACTTATTTACATTGAAACTGTTGTAGTTGCTCTAGTATGAATTCAAGACTTAAATAGAAGAAAAAAAACATGCATGCTGGTCTTGTGATGTTGACACAAGAATTCCAATTCAACTGCATTGGAGTTTACACAAGATAAAACTATTTATAAAGAATGACATTGGTTATTACAGCATATCTTAAAGTACAGTAGAAAAAGCTTTTTAAATATTACACTGTAATAGTGATTGAAATCTGTGCTTTAGATTGAATATGAGAAATAACGAATTTTTAAAACATTCTTTGAAGGAGAAGTACAACTCTCTACTTTTCTTAACCCATTCAGAACCAGGACCATTTCACCATGATCATGAGATTCTCCTTCTACAGCTTGCATTTGTTACCAGCGTGATTAGTCATTCTGTGTCCTTAGGCCTGTGATCATGCATGTGTGATCTCAGTTTGGAATGATTTATTTAAATTTTTAAATGATAATATATGGTGGTTAAAGTCTGTTTCATTTTCCAATAATGTTCTACAAAATGTTTTTTTTCCAATGCTACTGCTTAAGCCTCATGCCTATTGTAAGCCCAGTGCGATCCCCCGATAAAGCATCCAGTCTTTGAATACCCACCATTAGGGTGCTGATGTGTAAGGTTCTGAATAGTTGTATGCAAATTTATGCTTTTTAAAACTTACATACATATATAACTATTTCTTTTATTGAAATGAATCTATTTTCTTCAACATTTAAATTTTTTAAAAATAATACTTAGAAAATCCTATTGCAATACATTCAAGCTATTAATGACTGTAAAATATAAATTTCAGTGCATTTAAATTAGGCTGAATTTCAAAAATCACCCGTTCCCGTGTATATCTTCATGCAGAGTGGATGGACCGGGAAAGTGCTTCTTTCTTTTTCTGCTGGTTTTAAACAGGTTAATGCAAAATGCTCTCCCCTCTGTCCCAACTTTGTTGCTACATTTGAATAATTCCATACTAAATATTGAAACTGGTGATTTTATTTAAACTTTTTCTGAGATTTCAGGGTGCTATGCTATCAATCTTTTCTCCTTTAATTAGTTTCAAAAATACAAGGTTCACACTTTCTTAAACCATGCCTCATGATACAAGGACTGTTCCCAGTAATCGCAGAAAAGTGTCAGCTTGCTGATGAATCCTGAATTTATTAAAAAGCAAACTGCTCTTTCTGGTGTACAGGTAGTAGTCTTTACAGAATGGAGCGTGGCGAAAAAGTGTGCGAACTATGGACTTTCGAAAATAATATGGCAGTGATTCAAGGATGGAAGAAGGTTGCTTGTTAAGTAAATGTCGTTTATTGTTTGCAAAGCACTCTGAAATGCTTTAATTTCTTTTTTTTTTTTTTTGAAATCATAAAATCAGCAGTATTAATAATTAGTACAAAAGCATTTAAATGTATATATTAATTTGGGATGGAGAGAGTATAGTGCTGCTCTGATAAGTTGAGCTATGATTATGACAATGTTTTCCTCTTAGTATGGAGCTCAGTAAAAAATTGTTTATTGGGCCGATTAACGTCGGCATACTTTTACAAACAGCTACTAAAATAACTAAACTACACTTGTTATCAATTACCATTTTCTATAACTGTATAAAGGGATAAACATTGTCAAAGTTATAACTCAACTTATCAGTGAGCCACACTACATATATGTTTATAACTGAAAATATAAGCAAATACAGAAGGTTGAATAAAGATTTTAAGCTCGAACACTACTGCTCTGATGTACTCATTTTTAATTAAATCCTTAATGTACCACATATGTTATTAATATTGCACAAACATATTTTGAAATAGTGAATAATGTGAAATATTCTTTAAATTTTTTAATTGTATCTTAAGGTGCTTTATGTTGAAGATAAGATTTCTGGGAGTAAGAATGAGCATGATATACAGAAGTAGTAGATTATTGATTTTATTGAAATGAATTTTACAAATTAGTACAAGAGTTTATTTATGTATTTTGCACATTCAGGCCCTATTGCTCAACCTAACCTGTTATTCAGCAATCAGGTAAGAAAATCATTACCTATTTATTTCACACAATTTTGCTCCTTTGCATTTTTGCACTTAAGCAATAGCAATTTATTAGGTTGAAATTTGTGCACAATTTGCAAGTTCTAACTCTGGTTTTTATTATTATTTTTTTAATGCTATGTCGTCTCTGTTTTATGAATGCAATGCATGCCTAGAAGGTATATGATCATCTAATACATATTATTCTATTAAATAAAGCAAGGAAACGATGAAATTTCAAAAACATCAGCTGAATCAATTAGTAATGCAGAGGATGATATTGAAGAAATATCTGACATCACTGACCGTGATGAGAATGGTGATGAAATTAAAAGTAGTAAAGCAGAGAAAATTGCTGAGGAAGTCGATTCGGCAGAAGAATCAAAAAGTAATTTACTCTATTTTTTTTACAAATTGTATTTTTAAGGTTTTATGAGTAAAAATGTTTCAAGTTTAAAAACTATTTCTTAAATTTCATCTATGACTGATTTTAAGAAGTAAGTTTGCATGAATAACAAAAAAGAGAGAGGCAGGAAAAAACTGATTTGATCAGTAGGTTAATATTTTTTTTCTTTTTAGTTAAAAAAAAATGGGCTTTGCTTTAATTGGCCAACACTAACCACAGCTGTGCCAGATTAAATGGTTATGAATTTCATGAAACTGTTATTTTACATTTTTAAATATTAGTATCGAATTTGGTAAAAATTCAACCAATCATCTTCAGTGTCTCTTCCTGTCTCAAAACTTTTCAATCGGACTAGAAATTTTTCTTCTTGGAGGCATTACAAATATATTTTGTTTACTTTTCAATGAAAAATTTTGAATTTTAATTTTAAAATTGTATTTTGATTAATGTAAAAACTTAAGTGTGCAATTTTTTTTCTTTTCCAAATTAGGAAATCTGAAAGTTTTGTTTTGTTTTTAAAAAGATTGTAATAAGGAGCTTCATTTTCTGATTGATCCTAATAAATATGGTGCTAAATTTTGCAAAGCATTTTAACCACATTTAAAAGGATTTTAATGTTTCCAAATCAAAAATTATTTTAAAATGTGTTTAAAAACCTTCTTAAATTACAAGTTTTACAGTATAGAGTATCATTGAAAGTAATGGTTAGCTCTAATTAAAAGCAATTCACTTTGTGTTAAAATGAGTAAAAACTCGAAAAAGCGACGTTTAAAAACACAAATAGATGAAGTTAAAATTGGCGAACATGTTTCAAAAGCCTAAAGCTTCCTTCTTCAGCGCCAAGCAAGAAATGGAAAGAAACAAAGTGCCGGGAGAGTTTAAATAGCAAAGGAGCAAAAGCTAGGCCAATCAGGTGTCAGCGTGTGCCGAGTCCTGATTTGGCGTTGCGTTGTCAGAAAATTTAAAAGCATGAAGTAAAATTGGTGAGATGTGTGGAACTGCAAAAGATTCGTTACAAATATTACTTAAATTTTTATGAACATAAAAGGCTTCTAAGAAATCCAACTCGCCAACAGTTGAAGGTCTGCAAATAATTTTAGCTTCGGAGAAAACAAATCTATGGCCCATAGATTTGGGGCCTATGGGGCCATAGATTTGGCCCCATAGGCCCCTGGTTAGGCACACTGGTTAACGAAGACTTTGTTACTTAAAATTTGATGCACCATTATGGTGTTTCTAAGGTAATTTTTGATGCTGATTTCAAATATCCAATCAGAATTATTCTATCACTCACAGTTTACTGTTCAATCAGAGGTTTTAAGTTATTTGTTTTTCCCATGTCTTCCTATAGCATGAATTGATAAAATCAATTTGAACAATTAAAATCTTTTCATAAAGACCATGTCTGCCAACTCTTCCGCTTTTGGAAATATTTTACTCTTCCGGTGGAAGATGGAATTTTCCACTGGAAGATGGAGCACCTGCCAACATTGCAACAAGCAATTCAGGAGCAAATGCCAAACACTTCAGGAGCATTTCAGGAGCAAATCGGAAATTTGCAGTTTAAAAATATTATATACCTATATTATAATAATAACACATTTTTTACATACAAGTACACTGTATATACGCTCAAGTACTTTTTAATAGTAAAAAAATACAAGTCCAAGCTATTCATTTTATTTATAAAATATTTATTTTATTGTAACAACTTTGAATTACTACACTATAAGGATACTGTTTAAAGTGAAAATATAGGAATAAATTTAAAAGTTGCTTTTTCACAAAATCTTACTTGCTGCTTAGAAAACAGAGTTCTAATCATCAGGGAATAGTTTTTTGATTAAGTAAGCAATATTTTTGGTAAAAAGCGCATTGAGATATGTTGTCCAAAGTTTGTAGACAGGTTTGAAGCAATAGATTTTAAAACTGAAAACTTCATATTATGAAAAAATAAAATAACTTCACTATCATGAACATTATAAAAAAACATATATATGAATTAAAAATTCAACCTAAAGCCTTATACATATAACTAATTGCCTATTTTTTTTTTTTTTTCATTTTGAGCAAGATAAGTTGCTTGCTTAGCTCTATTAAGATCAGCTTCCGATAAAACAGTATCATAACAGGATGTTCCAAAATTTTTGCATTTTTCAATTAAAATTGCTTCTAATGTGACCAAATTCATGCTTGAACGAAAATCTGTTAAATTTTTTTTCACAATACTGAAAACTCTCTCACAAGCAGCATTGCTGTGTGGCAGAAGAAGAATCATTTGCATTAAAGAAGGGAGGCATTTGTATTTTATTTCCCCACTAGAATCTTTTAACTCACTAATTCGTGACCAAGCAACATCACAACGTGGTGCAGATAGAATCTCATCATTTAGAGGATCGATTTGATAGGTTGAAAAATCTACTTCAATACCATCTCTTTCTCCTTCAGGTATGTAAAAAAGATCAAGAAAAAATTGCACCGAAGAAAAGTTAACTTCGTGACGAATGGACAAATCAGCAACTTGACTATGCTCATAGATATCATTCCTCAATGGAAATTTTTTAGCCATATATGAGCAAGCTTCAGCATAAAAGCTTCTAACAGAAGAATAAAACTTCTCCAATTCCTCAGCAGGCAAAGTTTCATCTTTAATGTACTGCCTAGCTTTCCCACCAATAACGAGTTCAGTATCCTCTTTCTGATTTTTCTTTTTTGAAAAATTTATTTCAAATACTGAAGTTGATTCCATAATAGTTTTAGGCTTTATAAACCTAGAAAGTATAGCCTTGAATAAGTTAGCCATTTCTCTCTTATATTTATAGATGAGAGGAGCTTCCATCTGCATCATAACATTTGTATCTTGAAATAATGGAATCACAGACTGTAAAAAAAGAAGATAAAGCTTAGTTGAAGGACACCCAAAAGTCTTTTTTAATTTAAAAAAACTAGAAGATGTGCCCTTCTCCTCCTCACAAAAGAAATTTTTTAGTGCTTCCCACTGCTCTAAGAATCTATCGATTACTTTTCCCATTGAAAGCCATCTAGTAGCACCATACTTCAGGATCTTACGATGTTCTAGTTCACATGCTTCTTCGCATACTTTCAGAAGTTGGATTCGCTTGGTACTCTTTTTTAAGTAATAGTACACATCAACTAAAAAATCTTCCACGTTAAAATCAGTCATCTTTTTCGTTCCATGTTGAGCAGCTAAATGAACTAAATGGCATGCACAGCCATGAACAACTATGTTGGGATTCTCTTTTTTGATGAATGATCCAACACCCTTGTGCTCTCCAAGCATAACTGAAGCATTATCTGCAGAAAATGCAACACAATTTGTCCAGGGCACATCATGATTTTGAAGCTCTTCTTTAAGAAGCAGAAAAATATTTTCCCCAGTACCATCTTTCTCCAACTTTGGAAGAGATAGCAATGTAGTTTCAATTCTACCGATAGTCTCTTCAAAGTACGTAACGACGATTGGATATAACTTTTCGTTCGTGACTGAATTACTACCATCGGTAGCAATCGCGAATTTTTTACTTCTTAACGAGCTAAACAAATTTTCTTTCGTTGTTTTCGCGAAAGACTTGATTATTTCCGTGCTTTTCGTCCGCGCACACCGATATTTGTTTGCTATTTTTGAATCCGGAAACATCCGCCTGAACAGCGGACCGGCATGATCCGCTGCAGAGAGCGGCAGATTATGCTCCACAAGAAATTTTGCAAACAACGTTTCTGCTTTGATGGTGCCCATGTCCGTGTTTTCTTTGGACGCAAAGAGTGTTTTGATATTTCTATTTGATGAACTTGCGTCCGCATTTTGACGATGCCGCGCTCCTTCAATGTGTCGCAAACAGTCATTCTTCCCGCCATGAGCAATAGAAAAATCGGAATTGCACACTTGGCAGAATACGTGGTGCAATCCCTTTGAAGATCGCGCCAGATCTGGCCACTGCGTTAAGTATTCTTTCTTCACTATTTGTGAATGACTTCTTTTAGACATCTTAATTACTGCTTGTTGGTCAAAAACATTTATATAAACAACGCAAAGCAGGTAGAAAATAAAACACTACGGACTATAAAGACTCGTATATACTTACTTGCTCGCTCTATATACAACAGCACAGCGCACGAATATCTTCAATGCTTTAAGCTTGAACGTGACGTCACGGAATTAAAATAGAACTTCGTTCGTACAGCGAAAGCGGATTGGTGGCGCATATCACCAGCGCATGCAAATCGTCTCCGTTCGCTCTTGCCATCCCCACCTCCTCCCCTATATCGTAACCTTGAAAAGTCGACGTTTGACCCTTACTGACGGGAGAAAAAATGAGCACTATCTTTTCTCCCCTCCCCCCCTCCGTCAGGAAAGTTGAACAGCTGCCGTAACTCGTTCGACTTGGCGCAAAGGGAAGTTACAATTCGCGGAGCAAAGTGAATCATACGCGGAAAATCCGGGGTTGTTACAAATTTTCGGAAAACTCCGGAAGTTCCGGAGCACTTGGCAGGTCTGCGAGTAAGAGTTCAAAAGAGAAAATTGTCCGTTCAGTTCTTGGCGAATAGTGTTTGCATTAATTTAAAAAATATACTTTTAATCAGTACTTTTTTTAAATTTTCAGGATGTTGTTTTAACTTGCATGACCTTCATTTTTGCAACCGTTCATCCTGGAACGAACTTTTAATGCTAAAAATGCTCAAAATAAGGTACAAAGTTAGGAAAATAAAAGTTTGAAGTGCACAAAAAAAAGTCAAAAAATATGAAATGTAACTTCTTTTACGAATCCTAGGTCCCCAACTTATATTTGTTCAAATCAAGAGCATAAAAAAACAATTTGAGGACAAAATATTTGACATTAGTACAACCTATTCACTGAGATGTAAAACGCAGCATTTTGTAACTTACATCACTTTACACTTGCTGTCAATAACAGGTATTGGGGCAAAATATACTTGCTAATGGCTTCAATAGAATGAGAAATGGTCATTCTACTGAAAGAGCAATACGTTTTTGATCTGATTTTCTGCACGAGCCCTTAGAACTTTGCGCTTGAATATCTCTTTATTCGCAAATCTTTTGAACTCTTTGTGTTGAAATCATTTTTCAATTGAGATTTTTTTCCTAACTATACGTTAGGGGTCCTGGAGATAGTATAAAAAGTTATTTCGTATATTTTTATAATATTTTTTTTTTTTCACTTCAAACTTTGTATATCTTCACTGCACCTCATTTTGAACATTTTTGCAATTGGAAGTATGCATCTAGGACACACAGTTGTGAAAATAAAGTCTATATAAGTATTCCAAATAAGTATTGATATTATATCCCAAAAATAGCTTCAGTAAAAAGTTCTATTTTATAATATAGGTTCTGAAGTTTCAAGTTATAATTCCAGTTCATCAAACGCAAGCATTAAGGAAATAACACCCACAATGAAAGCAAATGAAGACATTTATATTAACACTGACAGCTCTTCTGAAGATGATGGTGAGAAGCAACATGTAATTGTAGCTTCTGTTCATGGTTCACCAATTAGTCATTGAGTATTGGTGCTAATCAAGTTTTCAGCATGATTGCATATGAAATAGTTGCTTGTACCAACTTAAAGGGATTACAGAACTTCAAATTTCTGAAAAGGTGAAAGTTTTGTAAATTAAAAAAAAATGTGCAATAAGATGTTAATGTTGCCTCTATGTTAGGTATAAATAAAGCAATCTTTAGTCACATTGGTGCTTGAGGCTTGCTGCAAAATAATGGTCTGATGTTGTTTGCAATATGATTTTAGGAAGGATAGAGCCTGTGAACACTACAAGATGTGTCTATTAAATTCTGAGACTGGGGCTAATACAACGGAATGAATAATAAATATTCAGTTAAAGAAAAACTCGTGTGTATATGTTTCCTTTTCTTTTATTGATTTTAATAAGTTATATTTTTTTATTTTCTTATTCAAAATTTTATACGTGACATTATATTTATTTTTTTAGTGAGGTTGGAAATCAACTTGATCTATGGCTTACACACACATGTCACAGTAAGTTTATTTTACCTGGAAATGTAAAATAATACTAAATTATTGCATAACAAAATACGAAAAAATCTACAACTCAAAACATGATGAAGTCTCGAGGACTTTAATTTTTGACTTTGTACTGTGCATACTATTTTGTTCAAAACGTTCCTATAATTTGTTTTAAATCCTCATATTTTTTAAAGAACTACAACACAATTTAACTTCATTATATTCCCCATCATGGGTCTGGAATCATAAATAAAGTGGTAAACTTTATCACATTTACCAAGTTTGTTGATTATGTATAACCACTGGTAATTCTATAAAATCACCAGTTAATCACTTTTTTTACCATACATTTTTATATTTCTTTCAAATTTGGCTCATCAATTGTACCCCTTGAGGTAATCAAAAGTCTCAATTTTTAGATTTTTATCTCTATTATTTTTTTATTTATGAGACTTTGAACTATGGAAAAACCCTTTTTTTCCATGGATGCTTGAACATAATAAGGGGCCATAACTTGGCACCAAATATAGATAGAACGATTTGGTAAATGGCATTTTAAAGTACGTTAGATGCCATTTAATCTGATATGCAACATGACAAATTTTATATAGTTTTTTAAATGAGGTTTAAATTTCTCGGAAAACATATGATTTTTTTTCATAAAATTCTCTAAAATTTGTGTGTATTTTACCTTTGTTTGTACAAATTTTTAGGTTGGGATCTCAATGGTATCATATTTTTTTGAATTTTTTAATAAAACTGTATAGGAAAACAATGTTTTTTAGATTCTATCTATTTAAATACTAAGTTATCTTGCTTGTGATGGTCTAAAAAGTAGTAAATAAACATGAATATGCTTGAAATGAGCTGGCATGAACTTGTAGATTGGTCAGGTTCCTCCCCCCTCCCTCCCCTGCACAACCACTCTTTTTTATTTCAAAAATGTTCAAAATGTTTTTTAAAAAAAAACTCTTTGATACAAAATGAATAGTAAACTTGTTTAAAGTTGGTAAATAGGTTCCCCTTATAACTAGACGAAATATCCCCCTCTCCCACCCAAACACACCATTAACACTATACTAATATGACGTCTATAACCTGGGGATTGAATTGACTATTATTTTTACCATAGGTCTCAACGGGATCATATTTTTTGAATTTTTGAATAAAACTATAGGAAAAAAAATGATATTTTTTAGATTATATTTATTTAAATACTAAGTTGTCTGGATTGTGATGGTCTAAAAAGTAGTAAATAAACATGAATATGTTTAAAATGAGCTTGCATGAACTTGTAGATTGGTCAGCTCCCCTCCCTCTCTCCCCCAAACTGTTCAAAATGTTAAAAAAAAAGCCTTTTTGATAAAAAATGAATAGTAAAATTATTTTGAGTTGATAAATGGGCGTCCTTATAACAACACGAAGTACAGCCCTTCCCCCATCCAAATATACCATTAACACTATACTAAAGAGACGTCTGACCTGGGGATTGATTTGAGGATTATTTTCACCCTAAGTATATATTGTTTTTTAGACGAAGTGTTCCAACCTTCACAAAGTGCACTTCCATTCAATATCTGAATTTAAACTTATGATTCATTTCATCCCCTACTCCAGCACCAATCTTCAATTTTGGAGGGAGAAAAAAAAGGTTCGCCCAAGATCATAGCAATCAGCAAAATAGTACTGTTTCCCCTGGTTCTCATAATGTTTTTCCATTATTTTCACAAAAAACTGAGAAGAAATCAAAGTATCAGGTCATACATCAGTCGCCATAATGGCCTTTCCTTTCTCTTATTGGAAAAAGCTCATGAGCTAATAAGAAAGAGTAACAAACAGAACAAACTGAAACACTACCAGACATCAGTAAAGACTAAGGCTTTCAAATAGGGGGAGGGGGGATGATAAAAAATAAAAATAAATAAAAGTCTGGAAAGGGAAGATAGGGTAGGGGGGAGCAATCTGTGAAGAAGTTAAACAACATGAGAGGTTATTCTCAAAAAAGCAGTGTTTGTTTAATATATAATTGATTTTAATATATGTATATAGATACATCTTGCTGCATTACTCTTCTTTACAACAAAATGAAAAAGAAAACAAATTAAAAAATAAATAAATAAATAACAGCTGCACACTAGATAATGCGGAAAGACAGTTATGGGGACACAGACATATGATCTGATACTGTGATTTTTTTTTTCAGATTTGTGCGAAAAGAATAGAAAAAACAATGAGAACAAGGAGAAACTGCTTATTTTGCTTTTTGCTATGATCTTGGGGCGAACCATTTCTTTCCTCCCTCCAAAATTGAGGATTGGTGCTGGGGTACGAGATGAAATGAATCATAAGTTAAATTTCAGATTAAGAATGGAAGTACACTTTGTGAAGTTCAGATCGAAAAAGAAACACTTCGTCTGAAAAACAATATATACCTAGGATGAAAGTAATCCTCAATTCAGATCCCAGGTTAGACGTCATATTAGTATAGTGTTAATGGTGTATTTGGTGGGGGAGGGGGATACTTCGTCTAGTTATAAGGACACCTATTTACCAACTTTAAATAAGTTTACTTTTCATTTTGTATCAAAGAGTTTTTTTTTAAAACATTTTGAATATTTTTGAAATAAAAAGAGTGATTGTGCAGGGGAGGAAGGGGGAGTGGGGAGGAATCTGACCAATCTACAAGCTCATGCCAGCTCACTTCAAGCATATTCATGTTTACTTACTACTTTTTAGACCATCACAAGCAAGATAACTTAGTATTTAAATAAACAGAATCTAAAAAATATAATTTTCTTCCTATACAGTTTTATTGAAAAATTAAAAAAAATATGATCCCATTGAGATCCCAACCTAAAAATTTGTACAAGCAAAGGTAAAATACACAAAAGTGTTTGAGAATTTTTTGAAAAAATTCATTATATGTTTTCCGAGAAATTTAAATTTGAATTTCATTTTTAAAAAAATAAAACTTTTATAAAATTAGTCATGTTGCATATCAGATTAAACGGCAACTAACGTACTTTAAAATGCCATTTACCAAATCGTTCTATCTATATTTGGTGCCGAGTTATGATCCCTTTTATGTTCAAGCATTCGTGAAAAAACAAGGGTTTTTCCAAAGTTCCAAGTATCATAAATAAAAAAATAACAGATATAAAAATCTAAAAATTGAGACTTTTGATTAACTCAAGGGGTACTATTTATGAGCAAAATTTGAAAGAAATACAAAAATGTGAGGGAAATTTTTTCTCAGATTTTGGATCACTTGACTGGAATGACCCTCATACTATAATATTATGTATATATATATTTATTAGGGTAATTCAAAATTATTTTTTCATTTCTTTGTTCTTACCCCGTAGTTTTTTTTTTACACTGTTCAGAAATATAATGTATGTAAATTTTTAGTTCAATCGAATTATATTTAGAAGTCGTGCAACGCGATCGAATTATGTTGAAAATTAGCGATTTTGAGAGTTGGAGAATATAACTTCTTTACCTGAAATAATATTGTACTATACATGAAATGGAATAATTTAAAATGTTAGTTTACTCTACAAGGTAATTAGCCAGTGAAGTAGTGACTCAAAGTGAGCTGCTAGGTACACAGCAACCCTTCTTGTGCAAGACCTGAGAAATGATTTGGAACAGTTTCAGCGTCCTGATTCATATAAAGAAGAAAATCTAGAAATATCAATTGTGGCCTTCGGAAAACTGGCTCTCAATCTTTGGTATCTCATAGAGCATCTCGTAGTACTTGCTTTGCTTTCTTTTATTTGGATTTTTTAGTGGAGGAAAGCAAAAGATGGTAAATGCTCTTCTTGAACGAGACGGTGAGGAGGAACCAGTGAAGCGCTCAAGATTGCAAAAGAAGGAGATTGACGAATTGAACTCTACTAAATTGTCCAAATTTATGATGAAAACCAGATATGTCTTGCAGTCTATTGTGCAACAACAGGGAACTCCTGCAAATGATCCCAAGCATTGGGAAGTTCAAGATAGCTACTAACGAGGCTTTGTACAAGAAACTGAGGATTGTAAATGACACAGTGGAGCATGTCATGGCCCTTATTGAAATATTTGTTAAAACTATCACTAAAGACGAAGGACAAAGACAGTTTCTTCTTCAAATGGTACAGGAACACAGAAAAATGTTTCAAAGTTGTAAAAAAGTAACCTTAAAAAGTAATGTGAGAATTAACGAGCAAATTACTATATGCAATGAGTTACCGCCCATAAGCCAGGGCTGAAGCAGAACTGAAGCAAATGCACCCACAGCTCGAACATAGCATCCTAAGACTGTAGTTTCGTCCTTATTATGGACTACTCAGTTAGGAATAGCAAATGTTCGAGCTGGAGGCAAAAATCCTCTTAATGTAGCTAAGATTGCCAACAAACTGGTAGATAAAGTGAATTTATCTTACAAGCGAGCGTCCGCAAACCATGGTGCGGCGCAACTCGAAATTTGAAGGCAAAAGCTGGGTAATATGCAATGAGTTACCGTCCATAAGCCAGGGCTGAGGCAGAACTGAAGCAAATGCACCCACAGCTCGATCATAGCATCCTAAGACTGGGATAAGGACTAAACTGCAGTCTTAGAATGCTATAATCGAGCTGTGAGTGCATTTGCTTCAAATTACTATATATTTTCTGTATTTGATTTGTTTTTCATATTTTTTTTCATATTTGATTAGTTTTTCATATTTTTCAGTATTTTATTGGTTTTTTAAACACACCATTCTATAATTGTATGCTTTCTTTTTTCAGAGAAATAAAAAAGCTATAAAGTAACTTCTATTAGTTACATTCACATTTTTGTCAGTATTACGAAATGTAAAAGCGGCTACGCCACTCTTAAATATAATTATATTTTGCTAAAATTTGGGGCAAATAATTCAGTGTATATAAAGGCACTTAAGACTGCAAGACGAACAAAAATACAAAAACTACTTTTTTCCGTAGATAAGATTTACGTTCACATTTTTGTCAATATCACGGAATTTGAAGGAGTTTAAACAACTCCTAAATATAAATATAGTTTGCCCAAATTATCAGTGTATATAATGTCACAATATAAGAGGGTAAGACTAAGAAAAATACAAAGTTTTTTTTTTTTGTCCACATATTTCTGAATCACCCTAATATAATGTATATATCACCCTGTATAATGAAATATATGTCAAAAATCCTAACTCACTCTCATGAATGTCACAGTTTTAATAACGTTTCCTATAAGCTCAGTACACAAGTGAAAGTTTGTTTAATTCTGTTTAAAATGTAATTATATACTGCAGCAATATACACTGTGTTACATGGAATATTGATATAGACCCTTTTATATGATTATTTAGCATACTATGTTCCAGAATCGTATTTGGTTGCTTTTAAAAATCCAAACAATATGAAAATACCAACTACATGTAGTTCTAGTTGGTTTGGATTTTTGACATTCTACTGTATATAATGTGACCACTGTTTGTTTTAATCATGTTTGTTTGAAACAGTTTTGATTTAATAAAGCAACTAATTCGATAAAGCATCAATGTGTTATTTTTTTTAAATGTACAATAGGGTCAGGTGGGGTAAAATGGGTCACGGGGTAAAATGAGTCAGCCCATCAATTTTTAAATTTTTGGGGGGCAAAGGATAGATACTCAATGCAAATTATATGACAAAATGTTTAAAAAAATGTGAATTTCTCAAAACCTGAGAGAGAGTGGAAGGATAATTACTAGGGTGGAGCGAAAAGGTGTGGTTCAGTGTGGTTTTCAAAGAGGAAAATCCACTATCAACCAAATTCAAACATTGAGACAAATCATCGAGAAAACAAAGGAGTTTAATATTAATACTTTTCACCTTTTTATCGATTACAAGGCTGCATATGACAGTATTAAAAGAGAAAAACTATTTGAAGCAATGGAAGAACTCGGAGTCCCAAGGAAGCTAGTTTCTCTAACAAAGCAACGCTCAGCAGAGTTAAATGCAGAGTGAAAATGAAGAGCGAATACTCTAACTCCTTCTACACTGACAAAGGGTTGAGACAAGGAGACTCTCTTGCATGTATTCTTTTCAATATTGCACTAGAGAAAGTTATTAGATCTTCTGGAATAAACACTCGAGGTACATTTTTTCAAAGATCAATTCAGATTCTGGCGTACGCTGACGACATCGATATCATCGGCAGATCTAAACGAGCTGTAATTGAGGCTTTCGAATCTCTCGAAGTAGCATCAAAGGCTATGGGACTCTGTATTAATGCAGAGAAGACTAAATACTTAGAAATTACTAATAAAAGCTTTGATCCTACCCCACTGATATTCAATGGTTATTCATTTGAAGCAGTGGAAGAGTTCAAATATCTTGGAAGCGTCATTAGCAGAAACAACAACATCAGCGTTGAAATCAACAGCCGCCTTGCTATGGCAAATAAATGCTACTTTGGCTTGAGAAGCCAGTTGAAAAATAGGCTTCTCCGACAAAGTACAAAAATTAACATCTATAAAACGCTCTTACGACCAGTATTAACCTATGGAAGCGAGTGCTGGGCTCTTACTAAGTCCGAAGAGAATAAGTTGCTGGTATTTGAAAGAAAAATCATGAGACGGATCTTTGGTGCCGTTAAAGAAAACAACAGGTGGCGCACTCTTTTTAACTTTGAAATTTATAAGAAATTTTACAAACAACCAGATATTATCCATGTAATTAAAGCAAACCGCATCAGATGGCTTGGCCATCTTTACAGATCTGGTGACAATGACCCAACAAAAAAGGTGACCTTCTCAAAACCAGACGGAACCAGAAGGAGAGGTCGACCACACACTAGATGGATGGACTGTGTTGAGAAAGATCTCCAAATGATTGGCGCTGGTGGATGGAGATCAGTTGCGTCAAACAGGGCAAAATGGCGGAAACTTATTGAGACGGCCTTGGTCTGCCAAAGACTGTAGCGCCACGGAAGAAGAAGAAGATACAAAGGCACTTAAGACTGCAAGACGAACAAAAATACAAAAACTACTTTTTTCCATAGATAAGATTTACGTTCACATTTTTGTCAATATCACGGAATTTGAAGGAGTTTAAACAACTCCTAAATATAAATATAGTTTGCCCAAATTATCAGTGTATATAGTGTCACAATATAAGAGGGTAAGACTAAGAAAAATACAAAGTTTTTTTTTTTTGTCCACATATTTCTGAATCACCCTAATATAATGTATATATCACCCTGTATAATGAAATATATGTCAAAAATCCTAACTCACTCTCATGAATGTCACAGTTTTAATAACGTTTCCTATAAGCTCAGTACACAAGTGAAAGTTTGTTTAATTCTGTTTAAAATGTAATTATATACTGCAGCAATATACACTGTGTTACATGGAATATTGATATAGACCCTTTTATATGATTATTTAGCATACTATGTTCCAGAATCGTATTTGGTTGCTTTTAAAAATCCAAACAATATGAAAATACCAACTACATGTAGTTCTAGTTGGTTTGGATTTTTGACATTCTACTGTATATAATGTGACCACTGTTTGTTTTAATCATGTTTGTTTGAAACAGTTTTGATTTAATAAAGCAACTAATTCGATAAAGCATCAATGTGTTATTTTTTTAAAATGTACAATAGGGTCAGGTGGGGTAAAATGGGTCACGGGGTAAAATGAGTCAGCCCATCAATTTTTAAATTTTTGGGGGGCAAAGGATAGATACTCAATGCAAATTATATGACAAAATGTTTAAAAAAATGTGAATTTCTCAAAACCTGAGAGAGAGTGGAAGGATAATTACTAGGGTGGAGCGAAAAAAACAAAGTTTTTATTTTCGAATCTTAATAGTGCGGAAAAGTTGCGATTGGTGAAGACTTACAAAACAAAGCAAAAATTTTTGAAATGGGATAATATCTTCCGATCCCGCAACGAGCCTGAAATTTTGAAAAAATGGAAATTTTCACGTGTTTTTAGTGGCATTTTAAAATTTTTGTTTCAATGTTTCATTTTAATGCTCTTGGATGGAAAAGTTACGATTGGTGAAGCCTTCCGAAATTTTAAAAAATATATTGAAATCGATTAATACTTTCTGATCCAGGAACAAGCCAAAAAAACCTAAAAATTGGAGAAAGTCAGCTTTTTTCGGGGGATTAAAAAAAAATTCATAAACATGTTCTCATTTTGTTTTTTTTCTTTTCTTTTTACCCAGTATCATAGCATAAAGCCTTTTAAAAAGCACTATATTACTCTTAAACATTAATTTATTCTCGATTTTTCAGGTACCTTCTGGACATACAAACCAACCATTCTTCGCAACAATGAAACATTTTCAAATAATAGAAAATTATAAAATATTTTCCAAAATTGCTACAATCCAGTACAAAAACCCACTAAATAAAACACCCACTCACAAAATAAAAGCTAATTTTAATTACTAAACTACAAACAATTTTAATACCTAACTAATTATATACAATTTCTTAATCGCCTTTTGAAGTCTGTGCCTTCTATAAACTGTTACCTAACCTAACTGACTACCCACAGAATCCTTTAACATTAATTTAACTAAAAACTATTTCTTTTAGTCTTTAAAATTAAACCTAGTTAGGTTAGGTAGTATATAGAATGAGACTTCAAAAGGCAATTAAAAATTAAGAAATTAACGTATAATGAGGTAGGTATTAAAATATTTATCGTTTAGAAATAAAAAAATATTGTTTCTCTTATGAGTGAGTGTTTTGTTCAGTGGATTTTTGTACTGAAAAAGTTAAACAAATTTAATTAATAGGCATGGGTAAAAAATTTATGTAAATGTTATCTATTATTTTTTGCTTTTTAGTTCTTTTGTTTTTAAGGTTATGTTGTTCCTACGTAAAAATCCAGCAAAGTGGGCAAGTGAACAAAATTTAGATTGAAGCTTTGACAAGAAGCACTGTACTAGTATGGCTTTCTATGCAAAGTGTGCCCATACACCCTTAGCCTATGCAAAAATATTAAAACGTGTTATCATGACAACTGCTTTAAACACGATTGCAGAGAAACTTGTGTAAAAGTTACTATAGGATGTCTAGTGATGATTTGGAACACATTTGATATGAAAGCATAAATATAGGACTTATTAGTGAGACAAACAATTTAGATTTTTGATTTCTAATTTTTCATACACAAATTATTTTTAATAGAAAACCGACATTGAAAAACACCCGGAAACTAAAAAGGAAAAAAATATTAGATAATATTTACATACAACTTCTTACCCATACCTATTAATTAAATTTGTTTAACTTTTTCAGTACAAAAATCCACTGAACAAAACACTCACTCATAAGAGAAACAATATTTTTTTATTTCTAAACGATAAAATATTTTAATACCTACCTCATTATACGTTAATTTCTTAATTTTTAATTGCCTTTTGAAGTCTCATTCTATATACTACCTAACCTAACTAGGTTTAATTTTAAAGACTAAAAAAATAGTTTTTAGTTAAATTAATGTTAAAGGATTCTGTGGGTAGTCAGTTAGGTTAGGTAACAGTTTATAGAAGGCACAGACTTCAAAAGGCGATTAAGAAATTGTATATAATTAGTTAGGTATTAAAATTGTTTGTAGTTTAGTAATTAAAATTAGCTTTTATTTTGTGAGTGGGTGTTTTATTTAGTGGGTTTTTGTACTGGATTGTAGCAATTTTGGAAAATATTTTATAATTTTCTATTATTTGAAAATGTTTCATTGTTGTAAAGAATGGTTGGTTTGCATGTCCAGAAGATACCTGAAAAATCAAGAATAAATTAATGTTTAAGAGTAATATAGTGCTTTTTAAAAGGCTTTATGCTATGATACTGGGTAAAAAAAAGAAAAACAAAATGAGAACATATTTTTGAATTTTTTTTTAATCTCCCCGAAAAAAGCTGAAATTCTCCAATTTTTTGGTTTTTTTGGCTTGTTCCTGGATCAGAAGGTATTATTCGATTTCAATATATTTTTTAAAATTTCGGAAGGCTTCACCAATCGTAACTTTTCCGTCCAAGAGCATTAAAATGAAACATTGAAACAAAAATTTTAAAATACCACTAAGAACACATGAAAATTTCCATTTTTTCAAAATTTCAGGCTCGTTGCGGGATCGGAAGATATTATCCGATTTCAAAAATTTTTGCTTTGTTTTGTAAGTCTTCACCAATCGCAACTTTTCCGCACTATTACGATTCGAAAATAAAAACTTTGTTTTTTTCGCTCCACCCTAATAATTACCCTTTATGACCCCTCCAAATGATAGACTTAAATAGGGCCCTCCAGTAGAGCTCGTGTTTAGTGTGTGGCCCTTCACTGAAAAAGGTTGTGCACCCCTACTCTTAAGTGTGTTTTCAAAAGGCTAATCAGCAATCTTGATTTAAAATTCAGTTTACTGGTGCTAAAAATGAAATTGCCGGCCACCTTGTCTAGAGGTCAGGGGAGTCTGACCGGGACAAGGAAGATCCGGGTTCGAATCCCGGCTCCGGCATGGATGTACTTTCACTCTCTCCTGTCCTTTTTCTGTGTGAATGAGTGTGTTGTGAATGGCTGCCTGCCCTATAAACGGGTCTAATGGTATGTGTGTTGAACAGAATCGGACTTTTACCTTAATGGTGCTTGTAAAAATAGAAGCCGTACCCATTCCGCCTTTCATCGGGTAGACGTATCTACTCGAGTTTAGGCACCCGAGTGGTTTCAGAAACAAAACAAAAATTAAATTATTTAACCATGACATAAATGCATAATTTTTTTGCCAATTAACAACCTTTTGCATTTTTTTTCTTCGCAAACCAATATATGCTACATGAAATATTTATTATGAAGATAAAGTAAGAAAAATTTGTATCATGAATATATGAAGTCTTAAAATCCTTTCCATAAAAATTTCTTTTGAAAAACTTCAGAGTCCTATAATAATTTTATTGTGTGAAGATACATTTTTAGGATGAAATAGAGTAAGATGTTACATTCTATTCACAAAGAAAATGATGCTATTTGAATAGTTCTGAAAGAGCATGTGATGTTTTCTCATAAACCACAAATGTTATAGCTGTCGCAGGAGTTACTTTCAGCAAATTTGGAACTATTCCTTTGTAGTAACCTTTGAAGCCTTCATACCTGCAGAAAACATCCCAAATAAACGAAATTACGAGCCAGAATACTTAATTATTTTTATTAGATCATAAAGAGTAAGCATGTTTGGACACAACAAAACTGACTGAATTTTGAAATGTAACAAAAGTTTAATTTATGAAATTCATTAAAAATGAATTTGTTTTCTTAATGCATGTCACTCAATGGTCCCAAATAATGTATACATTATGAAATATATACTTAATACAAAAATACCACTATATGTAAAAAATATGAATGAACTCAAAGTAATTAACTTAAAAGAGATGAAAATATTAAGCACTATTAATAAAAAGCATAACACTAAAAAACAAATTTTACATTAGTATTATCATTTTCTGCACATTTAATTGTACATATTTTCTCTAAATTCTACTTTTTGTCAAAGTTTTTTTTAAGAATAAATTTAATTAAAAAATATGCAAACGATTATTTTCAAGTTAAACTAATTTTTAGTGTATTTTTCACAGCAGACATAGATAGATATTTATAGACTTTCATTTTAAAAGTATTAATCCCTTTTTCATTTGTTTATATATACATTTTTTTTTTCCTATTTACTTTTCCTTGATAATCTTAAAAATTAATGATGAGCTACATAATGCTGCGCAACATAAATATTTCTTTTTTCTGACAAATACAGTCAGAAATAATTTTATAATTTTACCATTTTATAATACCCCAGCTTTGTATAGACAAACATACGTATAATTCAGTCAAACTACAAAGCTGGAGGAATATCAACTATACAAAAGAAGAGGTTTTATCTATGTTTTAAAGATTTTCATCCTTATTTAAAATTACATCTTTAGATTGACTACTAAAATGTAGGTTAGTAATTTTGCACTAAGATTCTTGCTTTAGACATACAGTTCTAAAAACACTTCCGATTTCTACTAGAATAAGATAGCTCACCTTTAAAACTCAGCATATGCTATCGGTACATATGTTAAAAAGTGATAGAACAAGGCTAGACAACCATACACTGCCAAGTCTTAAAGTACTACAGGGTGATCATGATCAGCTATGGCTGATGCAAAGACCAAGGATCTTGGATTTCCTGGCTTTGAGGGTTCTCTAAGGTAAGAGACACCTGTCAATCAGAAATTCACCTCATGGCATCTTCAGCATGGAGTTCCAAAACTCTAGACCAATTCCTTGAAGTCATGAAATTAGAGATTCCATGATTTGGTAGAATAAATTAAGTTTTCTGGCCATGTGCTTGAGGTGTTATCAGTGCTGTAGTAAGGGGAACATAGTTTCCAAAAATATTTGTATTCATTACTGTGAAAATAATGCAAACTTAAAATAAATTGATTTTAAGTCGCCTTTAAAAAAGTTTGCTTTTTGAATTAAAGCTGGCATAAATAATCTTAATTGACCTCTTTAGTATAACAAAAATTTGTCAATCATAAACATGAAATGTGAAGAGGTATTTCCGGGCTTATAAGCTGTGGTCGATATGGAACAGAAAATCCAGACGTTTCGTCGAGCTCTGCGGCAGACATCATAGTGGTGAGTTTGGTGTGACTGATGATGTCGGCCGCATCAGCGGCTTCAGTCACACCAAACTCACCACTATGATGTCGGCCGCAGAGCTCAACGAAATGTCTGGATTTTGTGTCCCATATTGACCACTGCCTATAAGCCCCGAAATACATCTTCATATTGACACCGGCCGTGAAAGCATCAAGCAGTATTTATCATGAGGATAAAATCTATTTTCTTTTTAAAAGGGGTGCTTTCTCCCAAATATTTTTTTTTTAAATCCGGACTGTATGTGCATGTCATGACATTCATGTCAAATGGCACATGTATCTTATGTCTAAATTTTTAAGTATCCTCAGATGTAGAAATCTAGTGGGTTTGAGCAGTTTAGAACCACAAATTGTGCTTTCCTTGGCCAGAACTTGTCGACCTCTAGTACTTCATAGCTTTCTTCCATTTGTGTGTATCTAGTTGTGTTCCATCTCCCCCAACATATGTACCATGAGATTTGGGATACCTTGCATTCATAGATATTTATGCACATACAAGGTGAGTTCTAAATTTCAAGACTGGTCTCAGAATAAAAAAAATTAATAAACATTTTTATACAGCAAACTCTCAGTCTTTCAAATATGACTCTTGGACATCAACATACCACTGCCAGCATTTTTCCATTGTTCATTGGCTTCTTGGAACTCTTTGCATGTATCGCTGTCAAGGGAATCTGTTGAAGCTGCCTTGACTGCTGGAACTGAAGAATCACTTATCGATCAGAGGCATCTTGATTTGGGGTTAAAAAAATCACTGGCAGTTAGGTAATGGCTGCAAAGAATCTGTGACAGTGTCGGCCAAGAAACTTGTGAGAAAGAAGTAGAGAGGAACCCAATCCTGTTTAATCTTTAAGCAGACACAGCGGACTTGATCCTTTAAGCAGAGGAGCACTCCAACATTTTCAACAGGGTCACTGGCACACAATCACGCCTTAAAGTAATCTGCTCACTTTAGCTTCTCAGAGGCAACTGCCACTAATGGGGATGGTTCGATAACAACCTTACCACTACTTCATCCAATCAGTTGAACTGGTTTTTACACTGGTCCTTACCCAGCAAAAAAAAAAAAAAAATCAGTCTTGAAACTTTGAGAACACACCCTGTATTTATATAAAATTCAACAGCTAATTTTTATACCACATTTTACTATAGTATTTATAAAAAAAGCATAAGAAAGTTCATTTCATGAAATAGGTTTTTTGATGCAACTGAAGGCATAGTAAAACTTCTAAGAAAAAGGGAAATTGGTACAGTTCAAGTTTGAAAAAAATATCATTTCTTAGAATATTTTATATTATTTTATGACTTTATAGTATGTAATATAATATAGTATGTCATATAATGTATCTAGACTCTGAATGATTTATATAAACAATAATTTTAGACTTTATAACATTAAGTAATTTATTAACGTACATTGAATTTAGGAAAAAGCTTAACGCAACAACATTTCTTCAAATCTCAAGTCGTTCTATTAATTTTAAAATATGAAAGTCACGTTCTGCTTTAAACATAAAAGTAAAACTTAATACAATTAATATTCAAGGCTAAACTATATTACACGCCCTTTCTTTTCAATGAAACAAAACAAAATATAAAACGAAATAATAAAAACTGAATATTAAAATTTGGCGAAAAGTTCCGAAGCAAAAATTAAAAATCACACATAGTCTTTAAAACGAATTGGCAGTCTGGTCGCTCTTTTGGGTCTCGCCTTTTTGTGAGTCTCTGAAACACTACGTATGGATGGGGTGGAATCGTCTAACTTTCTTAGCCTTAGGTGTATTCTGTTACGGCGAAATACAGATCCTTCTTCTGACTTCACTAAGTACGATCTCGGGCTGTGTTTCTCTATAATTGTTCCTGGTATCCATTTACGATTATCAGTCTGTATACACACTGGATCTTTAACATTTAACGGCTTTAAATTATTTGTTGACAAATCATAATATTTTTGCTGATTTTGATTTTTTTTAAGTTGCGGAATATTATTTTTAGTAGGGGATATAGGCTTAATTAAAGTTTTCTTCTGAGGTACCACTGACCTCAAACGTCTTCCCATCAACATATCGGCTGGAGAAGGCAATTTAAACTTTGGCGTGTTATTGTATTCTAAGATCGCCAAATTAGGATCACCTCCGGAAGCTTTAACTTTGCAGAGAATGTTCTTCATTGTTCCTATTGATTTTTCAATCATTCCAGTAGATCTTGGATATCTAGGAGACGATGTTATAGGTTGAATATCATACGATTTCAAAAATGATAAATACGCCTGACTGTCAAAAGGTGGGCCACTGTCTGAATGTATTTTCTGCGGAACACCATGCGTACGGAATATTTGTTTGAGAGCGCTTATTACTGCTGTTGCTGTTTTCGTATTTAGTTTTCTCAGCTCTATAAATTTTGAATGGTAATCTATTACTTGCAAGAAGGTATCTCCATCCAATTGCATAAAGTTCACGCCTACTTCTTCCCAAGGAAGTTTTGGAATATCATAAGGCATTAATGGCTCTCTCGGATTTGCAGTTTGGCGTTCTTGGCATCTTCCTATGTAACCTTTAATATCTTCACTCATTTTAACCGCAGAGTTTCTATTTACCAATCCCAATTTTTCACAAGCTTCAATTCCTAATAAAGCACTCACCTCTTGGTCAACAATTAAAAATTCTAGCAATTCTGATTTATCTTTAACTTTACACAGCAGTTTAGAGGTTTCAATAACTTTCATTTGTGTCCCGTGTATGATGTCAACTTCTCAGTTATTTCTAAATTTTCATTTTTCTTCACATCTTCAAAGATCTTGAAAGGCAACACGTTAACCTCGGCTCCAGTATCAATTTTAAGAGACACTTCTGTGTTATTTAATAAAACATTTTCTCTCCATTCTGACTTTAAAGAATTAATCTGACACTTTACCGAGTCTAATTTCACTGAATTATCTTCATCTTCATTTGGCGTCGAAAGATGGTCATTACTGTGCATTTCATTTATTTTTCTAGTATTCTTTTTCTTCAGTTTACACGCGACGGAAAAATGGTTCAAACGAGAACAATTATAACATTTTTTCCAAATGCTGGGCACTTTCCATAGCCATGAACAGAATTGCACTTGGAACAAGCTTTGTTTTTCCAGTGACCGGGGTCAAAATGTCTTCCTTTATATTTATTTGATTCTTCCCTATATTCATTTTTACTATTAACGGCACCTATGTCTACCAAATTACAATCTAAATGTCCACTCATAATCTGAATTTGTTTACTACTAGCTTCTTTTGCCCTACAATATTCTACAGCTTTTTCCAAAGTTAGCTCCGTTTCCATGAGCAATTTTTCTTTCATCGCAGAATCTCGTACACCGATTACTAATAAATCTCGAATTAGGCTGTCTTCTTGATTCTCAAAACAAGTCTTTCGATAAATCTTTTAGGTTCTTAACAAATGAGTCAACAGATTCACCGTCCTTTTGCTTGGTATTGAAGAATTTATATCGAGCAATCACAGTATTTGTCCTTGGCTGAAAATAATTGTCAAAAGCATTTAAAACTTCTTTGAAATTATTTCCAATTGCTTCACTAAGTTTGAAGCTGTTATATATATCTGTACATTCTTCGCCCATTATTCCTAATAATAAAGCTACTTTCATTTTATCGGGCTTCCTCATTTTATCGGATGCCTCCAAATAACTCATAAAACGTTGCTTAAATTTGTTCCAGTTTTCGGACAAATTACCGGATAATTTCATACTTGAAGGTGCTTTTAACTCCATTTCAAGATATACTATTCTTTAATCAAGTATTAACACTCAGTTTCACAATAGTCAGACTATCTCTCTTAACTGACCTTTAATTATATTTTAAAATAACTGACCTTTATAATTCACTGGGTTTAGATTCGTTTCCAGCTGCCACTATGTCATATTATGTATCGAGACTCTGGATGATGTACCGTAAAATGGGGTGTATAGGAACAGTGGGGTCAATCGGAACAAAACTTCCCGACCGTACAAAGAACTTCTTCATAAATAAACTATTGGGTATTTTTTTCTGTGAATTTTTTTTTAGAAAGGTAAGATCATAGGAAATAGGAAATATTACTTTTGTCAATATAGCAACGCTACTGGCTTCTAAGGAGGGCTGCACGTCGAATGCTAGAAAACATCACGTTTTCATAGCCTTCAAAACTTCATATGCTAGAACAAACCTTCTTATATTTAAAAGCTAAGAGTGGTATGTTTCAATTATACGTGTATGTGAACAACATATTACCACATTAGAATTTAAATTTTTTATAAATTGTGTCATAAAAATGAATAATTCTGAAAAATGCCATACGATAAAAAATTGCGGGGTGAATCGGAACACTTAGTTCTGTTGTTCCAATTCAAACTTATTTGAAGGAAACTGTTTGAAAAAGCAAGATTCTAACCCCAATTCTTCTAATCAAGACAAGGACAAGGATTTATTACTGGGTCATTCCATGTCAAGTGTACGAGTCGTCCCCACTCGACCCCCTCCGATTTTGATGAAATTTTTTTTGGATGTACACATAAAACTTGCATGAAATAATACCAAATTATATCTCTATAAGCCTTATGGTTTAGCCAATAAAAATTATTGAAAAAAGGCCTCTTTTTCGTGTCTTGAAAAAAATGACCAAATCGTCAAGTTTGTGCTTTTATTGCTCGCGACCTAAGACGATTATCAGGCTCAAATTTGATGATTCTGATCACTGTTTAGGGTAGAATAACCTACTTGTGTAACAAAAGCTCCATACACTGTAGATTTTTTGCAATTTGCTGCCAAAGTAGGTAAAAAATCGTATTTTGGTAAATTTTGATCATACGGTATCAGCTTGTATCTCCTGAGAGAATGACTTTCTGAAGCTAATTCTTTCCTCGTTTGTAGCCTTATAGTTCGTCCGAAAGGTGTGCAAGTGGCATCTCAATAGCTCAAATAATTGCTGAATTATGCGAGTTGAAATTCCAGTTAAATTTCTTTTTTCTCAATTTTGTCTCAATATCAAAGGGCAATATCTCAAAAGGGTCATCTTGGATTTCAATTTTCTTTACATCATTGGAAAGAACACACCTTTCTTAACTAAAAAACGTTATTTTTATTTTTGAGACAAACCAGTTTCAAGGGATATTGCAGGTCAAAAATGTGTACGTCATTCAACGTGAAATCAAAGAAAAAAAGACATAGACCTCAAAAGTTGATGTCAATTTGTTCTATTAAAATTTATAGGAGCTATTGTACTTATGTTCTGATAAAAAAAAAAAACCTTTTTAGATGTTTTTGAACTTTAGTTTTTGTGTGCGCATCCGTAAAAACTCAAGAAATGGCAAAAAATAAAGTTTTGTTTTTAACAAAAATAATTATATTCTTATCGCTGCTATAAGAGCTTGAGTCTTTTCCTATGTGTTATTTTTAAGCTCTTGAAACAGAATTTCGGATGATATGTCACTTGGCAAGGTTGTAGGTCATTAATGTTTCAAGGTCATAAAAAGCATTTTCCCATTTTTAATCAATTTTGGTTATGGGCAAATTGCAATCATAGTCTGAATATCTAGACACATCCTCGGCAGTATAATGAATGGATTTTCAATTAATACTTATCATATTTTCAATTACTATTGTTATCATTTATTTACACGGTGGAAATAATTGCAATATTCAACTCTATCGAAAACTTTCGTTATCGCATTTTAGAAAAATGGCTCTGCAGTCCTATTATACATATTTTTTATCACGTACACACCATATTAACTGTTTTATTTATTATTTATCTCATTTATTAATTATTTTTATGTTTATTTATTCATTTATTTAGTTATTTATTTATTTTGAAAAAGGAAACAATGCTTTTTATGAATTTAAAATATTAATGACACCTTGCCAAGTGACATATCATCCGAAATTCTGTTTCAAGAGCTTAAAAATAACACATAAGAAAAGACTCAAGCTCTTATAGCAGCGATAAGAATATAATTATTTTTGTTAAAAACGAAACTTTATTTTTTGCCATTTCTTGAGTTTTTACGGATGCACACACAAAAACTAAAGTTCAAAAATATCTAAAAAAGGGGTTTTTTCATCAAAACATAAGTACAAAAACTCCTGTAAATTTTAATAGAACAAATTGACATCAACTTTTGAGGTCTATGTCTTTTTTTCTTTGATTTCACGTTGAATGACGTACACGTTTTTGATCTGCAATATCCCCTTGAAACTGGTTTGTCTCAAAAATAAAAATAACGTTTTTTAGTTAAAAAAAGTGTGTTCTTTCCAATGATGTAAAGAAAATTGAAATCCAAGATGACCCTTTTGAGATATTGCCCTTTGAAATTGAGACAAAACTGAGAAAAAAGAAATTTAACTGGAATTTCAACTCGCATAATTCAGCAATTATTTGAGCTATCGAGATGCCACTTGCACACCTTTCGGACAAACTATCAGGCTACAAACGAGGAAAGAATTAGCTTCAGAAAGTCATTCTCTCAGCAGATACAAGCTGATAACGTATGATCAAAATTTACCAAAATACGATTTTTTACCAACTTTGGCAGCAAATTGCAAAAAATCTACAGTGTATGGAGCTTTTGTTACACAAGTAGGCTATTCTATCCTAAACAGTGATCAGAATCACCAAATTTGAGCAATATAATCGTGTTAGGTCGCGAGCAATAAAAGTACAAACTTGACGATTTGGTCATTTTTTTCAAGACACGAAAAAGGGGCCTTTTTTCAATAATTTTTATTGGCTAAACCATAAGGCTTATAGAGCTATAATTTGTTATGGTTTCATGCAAGTCTTATATGTACATCCAAAAAAATTTTCATCAAAATCGGAGGGGGTCGAGTGGGGATTTTTTCGAAATTTGGGACACTTGACATGGAATGACCCTACTGTTTATCCTTTCTTGTAAGCAACTAGATCTTGGAATGACAAACAGTTGCAGATTTCAAAAGATTTTTTCTCCAGGAAACTTATTTTTACTTAAAATATGAGAAGGAAAGTCATATAGACTTCATGTGGTAAAAGTCCAGCACACAGACAATGATGAATAAGCGAAAAAACTTTCAGGACACTCCCCGAAACCCAGAGGTTTTAAGAAACTAAAGAAAAGACAGAGTTCATCCCAGGAGATGTCATGAAAAAACTTAAGCCGAGCAACAACTGCTAGTTTTAATGACCAGTACATATTTGTGGACGACATGAGTAACTTCAATTCATGTTAAAGCTTTGTATTTCAATTCAAAAGCATTTCTTAAAATTACTTTTCATGTTTCATAAGTTCAAAATTATTTTGAATTTTGACAAGTTATAAATGTTTACTGGTATTGAAATTATACATTTATTTGACAGTAATTATCTGTTCTTATTCTCCCTCATCAATGTTACTCATGTTTGTGAGACCTATAACAGGTTAAATTGAAAAAAATAAAAATTTTAACATTTGTTCCGATTGACCCCTATCAGCGGGGTGATTCGGAACACCCATAATTTCCTATATATTTTAATAATAACTGCTCAAAATGTTTTGTCTTTGCTTGGAATATCAAAAGTAAAGCAAGACCGAAGTTTTTACCCAAAAAATCAAATTAAAAAAATTTTTTTTAAATGTTTTTTTACAATCAAAGCTGAAAAGTGTTCCGATTCACCCCATTTTATGGTATATAAATAATAATAGTAGACTTTATAACATATTAAGTAATTTATTAACGTACATTGAATTTAGGAAAAAGCTTAACGCAACAACATTTCTTCAAATCTCAAGTCGTTCTATTAATTTTAAAATATGAAAGTCACGTTCTGCTTTAAACATAAAAGTAAAACTTAATACAATTAATATTCAAGGCTAAACTATATTGCACTAAAATTCAAAAAATTTTTAGTAGAATTGAAATTCAAATAAAGTGGACTCCTCTGCTATGATGCAATTCTATCTATGCAAAAAGGTAAAACCCTAGAATTAAGGGGAAAAAATTTTTGGGTTTATACAAATTCCTCATCCCTGACAATAAAAATTTCAGAAAGAAATTGTGAGACACAAGTATCCGCTATAAAATATTGGTTTTGTGCATGACTCAATCCTTTAGAATTAGTGAAATTTAAGTTTTCACACCGTACTAGTATAAACATGCTTTGTTAATGTATACAAATAGCCAGTCTGCATTTTCTGTTCATTTCTTCATTCTAAATGTGAAAGTTAATTTATCATAATGGCATCTATTCACTCTGCTACATCTTAAGTTTGGGAAAATAAATTTTGTTACAACGAAAGAAAAAGTGAAGATTTTCTATATGCTGGAGCACTTTAATAATATTCTGCTCTAAGTACCAACCTTCATTTTTTAGTTATGATTATTGAACTCTATCGTACAGTAGCATGATAGAGCTGCTTTTTATAATTATTATGTACTGTACATACATATTATACGTTATGTCTGCTCTCTCTCTCCCTCTTTTTAAATACAGTATAACTTGAGTTCTATATGTGAAAAAGGTTGATATATAGTTAAGAAATGGTTTAAAACTGTTTGAGGGGTACTAGTTAAGGATTCCGGGCTGTTGTGCCGTGGTCTGAATGGCTTTAATCCATACGTTTCGATCGCAACTGCGGCGGGCATCTTCAGTGGGTGTCGTTGATTAATTTGGCGACTGATGCGAAATTTCGAACTGCTGCAAGATTTTAAATTGAAAACGCAGCGCCCTCTACCGCGTTTTCAATTTAAAATCTTGCAGCAGTTCGAAATTTCGCATCAGTCGGCAAATTAATCAGCGACACCCACTGAAGATGACCGCCGCAGTTGTGATCGAAACGTATGGATTAAAGCCATTCAGACCACGGCACAACAGCCCGGAATCCTTAACTAGTATTTACTCCGGCCGTGAAAGCCTTCATTCTTACATTGTTTGAGGGGTGTTAACTAGTATATCATATTGGTGTATGTTCATCAAAAAGTCCTAGATATACTTTCAGCATGAAATCAAACTTTGGTTCACCTACCCTCATGGAGTTTTCTAATAAATTATATATATATAGATTTTAAAAAAGACATTTTAAGTACTTAGGAAAAATAATAAAAAATTATTGATTTAATCAATTAGAAATAATCTAAAAAAATTATAATTGTATAGGAGTCTCAGCAAAAATGGTTCAATTAAAATTTTCATAATTTAATATTTCAGCCACTATCTTGAAATTAAAGGAAAAATTTGAAAGAAAGCTGCATAATTTTTTCAAATTTCTTGTAGAAATTTTTAAAGGCGCATAATTCCGCAAAAGCCATAACTTCTTGCTCTCATAATGATTTTTCCACAAAAATATAGAGTTTTAAGCAGAATAAGTATCATTTGCAAAAAAATTTAGATCTATTGTTAATTTTTAAAAATTACCAGAAAATTTACAGGTTCCTGTCAGTTGGGGAGGGGGGGCAAAACAGACACTCGTCCGGGCAGCAAATTCTGCAACTCAATTGACAAAACCTTTTTTATTATTATTTTTTAGAGGCGTGGCAGATTTTTATTTTTTTAATGACAAATTATATATCACTCAATCAACATCAAAAGCTTTCCCCTCCCCCCCCCCTCTCCCTTCATATCAAACTTGTCTGCATGCGAACCGTTATCACTAGCGTTGACATAGTAAGACGAGAATCTCATTGGAGAGGACTATAAATCACCGAAGATCGACAAGCAGTCATTGCCTTAACTAACTTTGAGTGTCTCCACGTGCTTACCCTGAAGGGACTAAGAAACCTTTCATCTTTAGAGAGAGGGGATAGGTTTTGGCATTTACAGTGTAGGACACCTGGCAACACACCATTGGAAAGTTTTAATTACTGCTACAGGCAAGAGAATGAAAAGAATTCAAGATACACGGCAGAGTACTAGGGCTGAAGCAGTAGACATGGTATGGAACAAATATCAGGCAATTTTGGAAGCAATAGAAAAACTGACAGAAGACTGAAAACTTGACCTCTTGGACAGAAGCATGAGCTCTGCTGGTTACAATGCAATCATTTTCTTTTCTGTGTTTTTAGCCCTATGGAAGCCTGTACTGCAGGAAGTCAATGATGCGCAAAGTTTTTTACAAACAGTGGGGCTAAGCTTACATCAGTGTGCATATAAAATAAACGCATTGCAGATGTTCACTCCCCTAAGATGCAGGTGGCCATTTCTCCTGAACAGTCAGCAGCGTAACGAAGACAGCAGTGTGAATCATGTGGAAGCGTAATCCGTTTCAGTGGGAACAATAACAAATAGTCGCTGATCTTTTTAAAAACAAAAAGAAAGGAAATTCATTTTTTTGGCAAACAAATGTACATTCGAGTTAAAAACATGCATTTAAGTTAGCAGGAGAATCTTTTAAAAAACTCTGGTAGGTATATTGCGTATTCAGCATGAAAGTAGTGCACTTTGAAAAAAAAACACCGGAATTTTATGTAACATTTTACGTAAATTGCGTTTTCCTGGTAGCTAGAATTACTTTCCAGAAACCTTTTTTTTGTACCAATCAACTCAAAATTAGTGAATACATAGGAAATTATGTACCAAATCAAAAAAAAAAGAACTTCAATTTTTATGACATACTCTATTCTACATGCCGGCAAATCAAAAGGTATTTCAAGTCATATTGGTGAAGTTTTTAAGAGTATCAGAAAACCAAATATGGTTATTTTCCAAAACATATCAACCACATTTTATGTTTTCTGCATTCAATATTTCATAGTCCATTGGAATGAATTCAAAACTAATACATTTGCTATGAGGAGTTGAACTGATTATATTTCATAAATTATCCGACTACAAAAGCTTTTTAATGCATACCTATTTTATAAAATCACTCCATTATGACATTATTAAATGATCTGTAGAACATTTGACTAATTTCACACAAATAGAAGCAATAGAAGACTTTATTGTTGCAATACAAATTTTAAAAAAAGTTGTAGAAGCTTTCAATATGTTTTTACTTTTAAAACAGCCTTCTAAACTATACCAACACACATTAACATTTTCACACATAAATAGTATTCATTTCTTTTGTAGCATTCATTATGTAATGAATGAAAATCTTTGGCAATTATAGTATAATTAAAAAAAGTTAAACTATAATTAAAACTTATGTGTTTAGACATACATCATGACTTATAGACAGGCTGGAGTGATGGCTCAACCAACTTATTTCCTTCCATGAAAACACTTGATTCTAAATAGAGCTCAGCTTACTAATGCCAATCACATTCAGTCATTGATAAAAACTGTACCTCAGAACCAGACTAGCACAAGTCCATTTTCATTACTTTTTAGGAGAGGGCGAAGATGTTTGGCTAACACATGCAAAGGATGGAACTGTTTTCTCTTTTAATGCTGCTAGATAATTGTGAAAGAATTTCTTGAACAGAATAACATTCTCATGGGTCAATGCTAATAAGATTCTCATACAATACAGTAATAAAGTAAAAATCGCTAATTAGTCTGGCTCTGTGGTACTGAATAAATCCAGCATATTGTTTCAAATAACTCACACTGATACCAACATTTTTGATAAAACAGCTCAGTGGATAGACAACTGGTCCAGGAGATAATGATGTTCCACTTCAATACATGCCTAAAATGGTTAAATTGAAGACAAATTCTATCTTGTACTTTATCTTAGTGAAGAAAGTGCAAAGACAAGGAGTATGCTTGCATAAAATGTATGCATAGTAACCTTGTATGAAATAAAAACTAATTTGCTTGTTTATAAAACAGCACCTACTATCTTAATTACCCCAAGATGTAGCAAAATGTCTCAAAGGAATTTAAATTTTCTTATAAATTTAGCAACAGAAGTATCTGTTTATACCATGGGTCAGAGGTAAAAATATTAGTCCATGATACCTCCGTGACTAGCTTCATTTTGACAACAAGTTTTTGATTGCGGTAGCTAGCAGGGATAGATGAGATAAAGTATGTTGATTTGACAATCTTCAAAAATTTATCCCTAACTGTGTGGGTTTTTTTTTTAATTAAATCTTATGAAAATTATCAGCATTGTTGAAAAAATATTAGTCCTACAAAGTGTATGATTTAATCAAAGATTCCCTTTCTCCCAACATGTAAGGATTTCGATGTCATCAGAAATAACTAACTGCCCAATTTTTTTTACTATAGCTCAGTTATATAAACTTTCACAGCTGCATTGACTTACAAATTTAATGCTACGTTATCCTGGCCTTACGCTGTAAAGTTGTAGTACAGACCCCTGATGTAAAAATTAGTACCATTATGATGAATCTTCTTGAATAGCTTTATTTAGATGAGACGGCGAAAATTTCCTGTATGAAATTATGGATTGTGGTAGATAACAGGAATAAAATACGTCGATTTGACGATTCTCAACAATTTATAACGAACTGTTGTTTTTTTAAAACCTTAAGCAATTTATTAATATTATTAAAAAATAGTTCTTCCTACAAAATGAATGGTTCGATCGAAGAGTCTCTGCCACCCAACATGTATTGTTTACGAGGTCATCAAAAATGATTACCATTTTTTTTACTGTTTACGTTAGACTTTTTTTGCAGAGACTTGAGTAACACCAGATAAATGTTGACTAAAGTTTTTTAGTGCTTCTCTTAGGAAATAAAATATCCTGTTACATAATAGCGTTCTCACAATTCTCTGGAGGTAAACAGATTTGTTTTCCAAGCTGCACTACAGAAAAAAAAGAAAAAACAAATAGTGATTGTATTTCAAAATACTGGTATTAATCTTGAACCCTTAGAAATTCTGGAAGTGCAGTCCCTCAGTTGCCACATGTAGGATCTCACACTATAACTATTAACTACTAGACACTCCAATGTTTACTATTTAGTTGTAAAATGGTCAAACACAGGGTTTTGTATTGAAGGAAATATTAAATAATCGGCTAAACTGTTAGGCATTTTATCATTGACAGATATATATTTACATATTTACACTTTTTACATAATCTTAAAAGACACTCACTCATACATTTCATTTACTTGAAAAAAGTTCTACTTTTACACACACTAAAGTCACCCATACATGTAAGCAAATAATTCAACGTGTGCCAAAAGGTAACATTTCTAACTATTTTATATCAAACCATATACAATAGAATGATCATAAGATTTGCTTTCTTGTCATAGCTTTTTTGAACATATTTTACAATTTAGCAATGACTTTACTTTGAAATCAGCCGTGATATTTCATTTTGCTATATACAGTTGGATATAATCTTTGAGGTAGGGTTAAAAAAGGGAAAAAACTCTTGTTCTGTTACACAAGAACATAAAAATCAAGTTATGTACACATAAATTATTATTTCACAATCAATATCAATAAATACTTAACAGTAATATATTACACATAAAAGCTTTGTTTGACTTTTCTTTAATAAGTATGTATCACAATGCATCTAATTATATTCCCATTTATATCAGATTAGGCTTGATTTAGACACAGACATTTGAACAGAAAGATTGCACTACACCACAAGACTTCTGTATGAATATATATTTTTTTTTCGAAGAATCAAATCTTCACACAAGCTTTTAGCCAGTGGTTGGAAAAACTACATATTTTTTGTAGCGAACTACAACTACAACTACTTTCTTATAAATGTAGTTAACTACAGCTACAACTACTTTTTTTAATGTAGCGCGCTACACTACTTTTGAAAAGTAGTCGCTACTTCGCTACTTTTCAAAAACATATGAGAAAAAAAATTGAATTTTCATTGTAGGAATTTAATTTTGAGTTTCAAGGGGGTTGGCAAGGGCGTAGCTAGGGGGGTACAGCTGCACCCCCTAGATCAGAGTCAATGGGAGGGCACTGTGACCTCCCATTTTATTTATTTTTTTGACAAACTATTTTGTCCCCTTTCCTGCTTTTCATTGTAACATGCTGATGCAGACAAATAAGTTCGTATTTTATTACTCGGTGAAATTTGGAATTTCATTCGGTCATTGAGAGTCTCCCCCCCTTCGCCTCCTCTCCCACCAATAAATTTTAAGTCCTTGGCGCCACATCAGAAAATCAGCTTCATTCTTTACCTAACACGGATCCTTGTACCAAACCCAAATTTGTCTTTTAGCATGAAAACAACTTTTTTAATCTGAGTATGCGAAGAATAAAAATTTTAGGGTGAAATATTATAAGTAAGCTTGCCTGTTTTTGAGGAGAAAATTTTTAATTTACCGAATGAAACTCAGAACTTTACTGAATGATTAAAAAAATGCATTCTTATTTATGTCTACCAAAAGAGACGTGAGGCATCACAAAAATGAATAAATTAATTAATTGAAGAAAAAAAATAAAATAAAATGAAGTTCAGCCTTGCAATACTGTCTCACTGTTTTCAAATTTCATCAGCCAATTTGTATCGGATAAGAACTTTTTGGGAGGTCACAGTGACCTCCTATTGGGGTGCCACTGCTTGCACCCCCCTAACGTGAGTCCTGGCTACGCCCTTGGGGAGTTGGGTCTCGGTCTGAACACCATCCCTATTAATACGCCACCGATAAAATGAAATGAAAACGTTTTTCCAATTGTGTCAAATGATGTCAAAAATATTTAATAATTGATTTTTATTATTTTAATATTTTTCAATACTCCGTCACTAAAGAAGCAAAACTAAAGAAATATGAAAAACATACTAAACGGTACTAGTATTCATTATGAAATATTAATAAATAAGCTATCTGAAGTGTGAAACATAACTAAAAATGCTTAACTTACTTCAATATGCAGTTTTAAATTGTATGCGGATGACTTAGAAACAGAAAGTTTTTTGTTCAAAGTGCAAAGTTTGCACGAAAATCATTTCAATAACTGTGAAGTATTTATTATACGCCGGCCAGGGCAGCTCGATGTTGTCATCTTCTATCAAATTTGTATCCTCTTCTATTAAAATTGCTGCCATGTTTGGTGGACATTGGAACAATAATCCAATTGAGCATTGAGCGCTAAAGCATTCATTTACATGACATTCTCGGTTGCTATAAAACACTAACACTCAGTTATCGCTCATTCATAAATTTTCTTTCCTCAGCCATACACTATATTCAATGCAAATATTGGCGGAATATGAAAATGTTGACGCCAAAGAAACCAATGCCGTCTAACATATAGAACTTATGGCGTCAAAATGATATGCCTGAGGTCAGCTCGAATTTGTATGATTCATTTTTCTCACTGCTTTCGCAAAGGAAATCGTGTACGATATGCGCCAGTCAGACGCGATTGAATCTTTTTTTTTTTTTCTGTTTTTTTTTTTTTTTTTTTTTGCTCCATTAGAAAGTAGTTTTATGAAATCGCTACAAACTACAACATTTTTGTATCGCGCTACTCACTACACTACTTTTTTTAAAAAGTAGTGCGCTACACTACAAACTACTAAAAAATGTAGCTACTACAGTAGTTTCGCTACTTGTAGCGCGCTACTTCCGACCACTGCTTTTAGCCCTACAATAATTCATTAAAATATAAAATATCACAATTCAATAGTTTGTTATTTTTTTAGCTCAAAAAAAAAAAAAAAAAAAACAATCAGAGTATTCAACGGGGACAACAGTTTCAATTGCTTTGAAATTAGTAAATAGTTTGGCTCTGGTAAAAATATGCTTGCCCTTAGATAGCTCAGCTATGTTTGGGATGAAAGAGATTTTCTCAGATTGGCACAAAGCCAATACTTGTCACTGAACACAAAATGGCTTTCCTGACCCCTATTTTGACAAACGAAATCTTTTAAGACTCGGCCAACTGGAAGCCAATTTATCAGAACCAGACTATGCTAAAAAACTGTTAAAAAATCACACACACACACTAAGTACATTGACAAAGTACGACGTCTTAAATAAATACATATAATTAAACATAAATATATTTTTAAGACATACAGGGGAGAATACATATGATACAGTCAAGGTTCATGCTATAGGGCAGTGATTCCCAAAGTGTGTTCAGCAGAACCTTATGGTTTCATCAAAGGACGAGAAGGGTTTCTCTATGAGTTAGTAATTGTGGCAGAAAATTATTATTTTCCATAGTAAGCAAAGAAAAAATAAAATAAACACTACCAAGAAGATAAAACGTCTGTCCAGATAAGTAGCTGTTACCATGTTTTGCATTACCATGCCAGCCTAACGAAGAAAATGCAATCCAATTTAAAGTAAGTTATTGATCAAGCATTGAAGATAAATTTCGCAAGTTGTATCTTTTCCAGTCGAGACTATTCAGCTAGATTTATGAAAAAATGGGTAGTCCACAAAAATTACAACTTTTCCATGCAGAAATACAATGTCAATCTAAAAAAACGTTTTTGGAAGACTATATGAACTTCCAGATGAACTGAAGTTTTTCTTTAACTAGGACAAAAGACAATAATAACATCAACTTATTCAGAAAGTCTTGTGAAGACAAAGGGAAGGATGGAGGAAGGTTAAAACAAATTACTCCATCTCTGTACTAAAATGTGGTGGCTTTCCACAGGAAAAATTTTTGAAAAATTGTATAAACTGCCAGATCAACTGAACAATTTTTAACTAACAAAAAATATATGTATCAAATTTTTTAGAACAATTTTCAATACTTTGCATTATAAGCGATTGCTGATAAAATTCGCTTAATTAGGCACAATACATTTTTGCTATAGGCCACAATATAGGACTTGGGAGGCAGATATTTTTTTACAGAAAAAAATTTCTGAAGAACCTATTTGAGTTCAACAGACAGTTTTATATTTCACCTAGGGCTGGGATGCGGCAGCCATATCGGTAAGACACTAAGATCTTGGCAGAATTGTAAATCCTGCAAGTATCCACACTAGGGTGGTCACAAAAAATCAATTTTCGATTTTCTTTTGAGGCACCCCCCTAAAATGTGCCAGTGGCCTAGAAAATGAGATTTGCTAAGTTTTAGCTTAATCGGATAATATTAACACGTGCCGCAAAGAGGGTAAAGTTAAGAAAAACAGAGATTTTTAGCCAAAAATTGTAGTTTTTACTTTGTAAAACCAAAACTACTGATTCTAGAAGCTTTATTTTGGTCTCATTTTGTATGAAATTTTATTTTCTTTAAGCCTAATCTTATTTAAAGTTTCGAAAAAAATGATTAAATATTTTTCTGAATTTTCACAAGTCATACTGCAACGCAAATCCTCGAAATTGCAAGTAACATGGGGAAAATTTTTTTTCAACTAATCTTTTGAGGCACCCCCCTAAAATGTGCCAGTAGACTAGAAAATGAGATTTGAAAAGTTTTAACTTAATCGGATAATATTAACACGTGCCTCAAAGTGGGTAAAGTTACGAAAAACAGCTATTTTTAGGCAAAAATCGTAGTTTTTTCTCTGTAAAACCAAAACTATTCATCTTAGAAACTTGATTTTGGTCTCATTTTGTAGGAAATTTCATTCTCGTTAAGTGCTATCCCATTCATTTTTGCTATCATGTCCAAAGTATTTATTTGGCATTTTTCAGGTTAAATCGTAGAATATATCAAAAATAAGAAATTTTCATGCAAAACCTAAAAGCACTATAATATTCAATTATATTTACTTGCTTATTGTTGGATTTACTTTGTCAATTAAAAAATGGGTATTTTCGCAGTGCTTTAGAAATAAATGAAACATATTTCTGTGCTACCATAGAGGAATTATGGGGTTAAGACGGAAATCAAAGAGTTAAAATGAAAATAAAAGCTTTAATGCACTTTTATACTTATACTGTTAAATTATATAACATCATTTCACGACTCTTTACATACAAATTAAGTTGCTGATGGCTTGGATGGGATACCTTTTGATAAATGAGGAAACTGTGCCTGCATTTAGCATAGAGCATTAACTTGTAATAAAAGCTACCGTTGTTCTTTGTCTTTGTCAAAGAAGAACTGAAGCCTGGAATTAATTTTACACTTCTTTCAGCTGTGTCATGGAACATCATTAAACTATTTACTGCTTTAGTATAAAATTGGTTTTTACACGATTTATAGGGGTATATATTGCAATCGTCCCCAGGCTGTAGCTTTTTAATTTCACAACAAGAAACTTTCAATTTTAGCCTAAATTACTTATTTCTAATATTCTCATCTTCTGTACCTGCTTTGAATTACTTTTTATCTAACACACATGCACAGTTTCCTCATTGATCAAAAGGTATCCCATCCAAGCCATCAGCAACTTAATTTGTATGTAAAGAGTAGTAAAATGATGTTATATAATTTAACAGTATAAGTATAAAGGTGTATTAAAGCTTTTATTGTCATTTTAACTCTTTGATTTCCGTCTTAACCCCTTAATTCCTCTATTTTAACACAGAAATGTGTTTCATTTATTTCTAAAGTACTGCGAAAATACCCCTTTTTTAATTCACAAAGTAAATCCAACAATAAGCAAGTAAATGTAATTGAATATTGTAATGCTTTTAGGTTTTGCATAAAAATTTCTTATTTTTGATATATTCTACGATTTAACCTGAAAAATGCCAAATAAATACTTTGGACGTGAAAGCAAAAATGAATGGGATAGCACTTAACGAAAATGAAATTTTCTACAAAATGAGACCAAAGTAAAGTTTCTAAGATGAATAGTTTTGGTTTTACAGAAAAAAAAACTACGATTTTTGGCTAAAAATCAGTTTTTCGTAACTTTACCCACTTTGAGGCACGTGTTAACCCATTAATGCCTGACATTTTTTTTTCCAAAGATATTTTGTATACTGGTTACAAACAGTGTCTAATGGACAGGAAAAATAATAAAAAAAATATTATGTAAAAAATAAATTTTTTATTAAGGAAAGAAAAATCGTCCCTTAAAAGTTACGATAGACCCCAGAGGGTACATACTTTTTTTACTCAAATTTTTTTCTGCCTACGATATAATATTTAAAAAGATCTTTTATAAGAAGAAATAAAACCAGCAATTAACATAAACTGGGAATCTGGGAATAACTTTGAAAACTTAGCTTTTTTCCTTGAGATTGTCAACAATGTCATTTTTGATAAAGATCATTTTGAAACTGCTACAGAACGCACTTTAGAATGGTTATGTGCCGCAATCTGTTCATAACGAATTGAAACAATACCAAGGTACTAATTGAACACCATTATTTGGTTGAAATGTTCATTTTGGGGAAATTCAGACCCCTTTTTGGACCGTCCCTAAAAAGGGACGCTAGGCACTAATGGGTTAATATTATCCGATTAAGCTAAAACTTTGCAAATCTCATTTTCTAGTCTATTGGCACATTTTAGGGGGGTGCCTCAAAAGATTAGTTGAAAAAAAAAATTTCCCATGTTACTTGCAATTTCGAGGATTTGCGTTGCAGTATGACTTGTGAAAATTCTGAAAAATATTTAATCATTTTTTTCGAAACTTTAAATAAGATTAAGCTTAAAGAAAATAAAATTTTCTACAAAATGAGACCAAAATAAAGCTTCTAGGATCAGTAGCTTTGGTTTTACAGAGTAAAAACTACAATTTTTGGCTAAAAATCGCTGTTTTTCTTAACTTTACCCTCTTTGCGGCACGTGTTAATATTATCCGATTAAGCTAAAACTTTGCAAATCTCATTTTCTAGCCCATTGGCACATTTTAGGGGGTGCCGCAAAAGATTAGTTGAAAAAAAAATTTCCCCATGTTACTTGTGAACAACCTAATCACACACACATTTTTAAACAGATAAACACTTCTATGGGTGCTGGATCAGAGAATGATCTGCTTATAGTCAGGATTAAAAAGTGGGAGCTGCCTTCAGGGCCTCCTCGGAAAACCCCCCAAAAGTGTTTTGCACGATAGACTGGAAAACAAAGTGTAGTATATTGTGGACACCATGAAACTGTCTTCTGTGTATTTTATATGAACAATCAATACTTGAGTACTATCCCATTTACCAAAATTTGCTGTAATGGTCACACATGAATATAAATCAGAGAGACGCAATTTGTTGTCTCGGCGAAATTTCAGATTTAGTTATTATGCAACTGGTCTTAATGGCAGTCTTTAGTTTCACGGCAATTCTAATAATGCATAGACTCTGAATCATAGCAAAAATGTTAGTCATGATAGAAAACAAAGCACTTGATGCCCTATTGCTGGAGCAATCAGCGCCAAAGCCTAAGATGAAGCAACACGTGTTTCAATTAAGGTTTCTTTGCACACCAGTTTTTACTTGAATTCTTGCCTTATTTTTCAAGACGTAAGGGTTTTGAGCTATCCAGACTGACTCAAAGATACCCTAAATGACTGTTCCTCTCCCATTGAGGTACATATGCAGATTTTGAAGCAAATCCCCATCTTATCATTCAAAATGCAGCAGTCAAGCTACATGTGGAAATTGTTTGATTGCAACACATTGTGAGATTGAGCCAAAATCTAATCATCACCAGTTCACATGGGGTTCACATGTGTACCAAATTTGGTTCGAAACCATGCATTACTATTTGAGTTATAACACGTACAAAAATCGCTCCAGTAAAATCAGACACCAACAGACAGACAAAAAAACAGGCTGTTTTCGATCTTTTGATTTTCTGCCTAATAAGCGAGCGTAATTTGAAAGAAAATGTGAAGAAATCTGCAGAAATTGTGCTAAATTTCTGCAAAATTATATCTGTAGTTATAAAAATGTATTGCAGAAAATCTGCCTTTTCTACAGAAAATATTTCTTCACATTTGAACAGAATTGTTCTGCAGTGTAAGTATCTGTTCTGCGACATACGTTCCAAATTTAGCAGTATTCTGCTTTGGGGATTGTATTTTATGCATAATTATCAGCAGTATTTAGGGTCTCCAGATTTTTTTTTTAATTCAGATTGAACAATATATGAGGATATAGAATGTAAAAAAAAATAGGGAACATGGAGTATTGCAGCGCATCATTATACAAACATGTATATAACAAGTCAAATCCTTAAAATTTTATGAAACCATAGGAATGACAAGGAAGTGTGAAAAATAAATAATGTCCCACTTGAAATAGAGCATACAATAACCCTTTTTAAAAAGAGACACTATTATATAAAAAAAAGTAAATCTTCTTAAAAATGCCTTCACGCAACTCACTTGACACATGCATGCTGTAAAATCAAAACATAACGGAAATTACAAGAGTTAAGCATTTGAAATGGTTTCTCAAATGCCCCAACATCATTTCTTGCCCCCAAGATTCATAAACAAAATCTCGCAAAAAATTTCAGAGGGGCAATTTCAAGTTCTCAATTGTTAACATTTCATGAATGTAACAAGATATATTTTGAAAGTCTATGCATAAAGAGTATCATAGGACATCTTCTTCAGAAAAGATGTCAGGTTCAGGTACATAAGTCAGTTTCTCATAAATGAGGAAGACGATACAAATGTTGGGTGTAACATGGAGGAAGTACGCAGGCAAACCCTTGTAAAAACCTCGCAAGCCTTCATACCTATAGATAAAGATAGATCACCTGTCTCATGAGCAGGTTTAAAAAGCACTATTTTCCAGTATAAAAGGAAATTAATTTTAAGAATGCATTCCATACAATGTAAAAGTGAGTTTAGGAAAATTTTGTTCTGAAATATTCAGCTCAAAACAGATTAATTTATAGGAATCCTTTTAGTTCACACAAAAATTCTACATGCATACCTTACATATTATGATAAAAATCTGTAAATAATTTCTCAAATAAATATTAAATTTTATCTTATTAAAAGTGCAGAAAGTACTGTTTTCAGCATCAAAAAGATTACTCATTAAATGTATAACAAAATACCCTAAATGATTGCTACTTGTTTTTTAAACTACATTAAAACAAAATTTGAAATTTCCTAGTTTAGTTTTTAATTAAAAAATATCTTGTTCAATTTGTCTGTCATTAAGTTGCTATTTTCTCATTTTGTTTGTTTTTAAAACAGCCCAACGGTAAAAACAGCGCAAACAGGGTAATACAGTGCAAAATATGAAAATTCAGAAAACATGGTAGTTTCAATAAGTTTTGAAGGTTTGCAGTAGAAATTTCTATAGAATTAAAACATATTTGTATCATAAGGTTAATTTAAGTAAATTAATATAGAAAATATCAAACATATATACATTTCATTTTATGAAAAATAAAACGTATGCAACTGTTTGCAAAACATGATAAAAAGAAAAAAAATGTGTATACAGCTGTTACGGACGTAACAATCAAACTTTAAACATTTTTGTGTTATTTTATGTAACTAAGCAATCCCCAGCAAAATTTAGTATAACATAAATAACATCAAACCATACAAGAGGGGGAAAAATGTAGATTTTTACTGAACCAAATAGTAATTATGTGCGTTTAAAGTCTGATTGTACACCCGTAACGGTGGAATTGCCCTTGAGCAGTACTCTTGAATTATTTTATCATGCAGAAAAAAGTATAAACCAGTTTTACCTCCAAGTCCTTTTGATGACCTCTAACACACCAGAGTACTCTTTATATTGATCTTGTAGTCTCGCTCTAATAACTTGATATGGATACGTCACACTAGCAGCAAACAACTTAGACAATGCAGCAAAACATAAATATTGTGAAGTCCCCTAAAGAATTAATAAAACAAAGAAACAAAAAATAATTAAGTTGAATTTGGAGGTTATTTTCATTGCAACTGCTGCATTATTCCCATAAACTTTTAGATAATATGGCAACTAATGCAGAAAAAAGTAAATGAAATAAAATTTCAGAAAAAGCAACAAAATGCACATGAGTTCAACTTTGATCCAGTCTTTAAGTTTTATTGAGACTTCTTCTGATTTTCAGCTTCAATGTAAATTATTACTCTTACTATTTTCTACTTTCAGTATAAGTTATGACATGATAATAGTATCAAGTCAAGAAAAAAATGAATAAATACAATACTAAAGCTAAATGTAAACATGTGCAACAGAAATCATAAAAGCTAGTTTTGAGGTTAAATTATTATCTCTATTTAATCACTTTTATGAAAAAATGTATTTTACATTTAACTCGATAGATCTCTTGCTGTTATTTGTCACACGAGCGCTCGAATGAGGGTTGAAAACCACCCCAGTGCTCGCAAAAGACCCCCTTTTTTGAACGAATGGAAAAGTTTTAGGAAAATTCCAACCACACCCTCACATTAATCAAGGACACAATTGCAGCTACCGAAAAGATGATTTCCCTATCTGGCTATGAAACCTTGTTAACTTTTTAGTTTTTATTTTCCTCAAATAGAGGATGAAATATTATCTTTTAAGACTAAAAATCGTTTTTGCCCCCTGCAGATTGATTCTACAATAGTTTGAAATGAACGTAAACATTGCATCACGGTCAGGGCTCCAGTCTTTTGAAAAAAAACTAGTAGCCAGCAATGTTTCAGATTTTAACATTGCGATTCATTACCAGTATAACATTGCAATGTGCTGATATATCACGATGTTTCTATGTATTTTCTTTTCATTTAATTATGGAGGTTCAGGCTTTCATAGTGTTGTCCCAGTATTCTTCATCTCTCCCCTTTCTAGAACTGTGGATAACCCTTCAAATAGAGAGCAGGAAAAATGCAGCAACTACATGAGTGGATTTATGGGGTCGAGGGAGGGGGGGGCGATGCCCTACCGGTTTATTTGGGATGATTCTAAATAAAGAAAGCATTCCTGTCAAAATCACAAACTTTTTCTAAGAAGTTCAGAAGAGTTCTGAAAAAGGCAGAATGCCTTTTCTGATAAGAAAAACACTATTCATTAAATAGAAATGATAAGGCATTGGTGTCTAAAATTACTTTTAACGTGAAAGGGCAATTCCTTAAAGGAAAATATAGACAAAAACATTGCAAGCGATTAAAAAAGAGCAGAGCAAAATGTTTTCTAAAAAGCTTGACCTGTCTCTAAGGGGAAGAGAGACAAAAGGTATATAAACTATTAAGGGTATAGAAAACCTAACTCAGTAGGACAAGTAATTTTATCATCTAAACTCAGGATTGTGTAGTTACTCTCTCAGATAGCTCTAAATTAAGGATGGAGGATACTCCTTTACTCACTTTCTAAATGCTTTTTAAAAAGTGTGATGATCATCAAAGTTTGAATTAGCCAGTCATTATCAATATTAAAATCCAAACAAACCAGTCATCAAAAGTTTTGGAAAAAAATTTTAAGTTAGATTGTAAAAAACAAAATCGCTGGTTTTGAAATAATCCATTTGTCACAAATTTCAGGAAAAATGGCTGAAATTTGATAAAATAAACTGCTAGTTTTTTGATAAATTGCTAAAAAGTTAAAACTCATTAGTAGAACTGGAAAAAAAAAAGATTATCTATATAAAATCGTAAAAGCTAAACAAATTTTCAAAAATATTACAAAAAATCAAACAATAATTAGCATGTAGGCAATTATTAGAGCTATTGTTTGCACAAAGGAAAAAAAAACCTTGCCCCCCCCCCCTCTCCCTAGAAACTTGATCTTAAAATTTCCCATGGGCAACTACCCCACAAAGTTCTTTGCAATCTGTTGAATCAGTTTGCTAAAGTATACCTGCCGACCCCTCTTCAAATAAAAATAAAATTCAAATTTCATATGAATTTCAAATTCACGCAAAAAAAGGAAAATCAAACTTGAGTATTTGCACAGATATGTATCAAACAATACACTATAATGCAGTAAGTAACTGCCCCTAAGCCAGGGCTAAGGCAGAAACATGCAATACATCCCCAGCTTGTTTATTCCATCCATGGACTGTAGTTTCATGCTTATTATGCACTCATCAGCATGGAATAGGAATTAAACGAGCTGGAGCCAAAAATCCTCTTATAGAGCAAAGAAGAAAAACTGGTAGGAAATGTGAAAGTAGAACAGCAGGGAGCGACCGCACATGGAACCGTACAACTCAAAAATTTTGAGGCAAAGCTCGGGTATAAAGCAGTAAGTAACCGCCCCTATGCCAGGGCTAAGGCAGAAACATGCAATACACCACCAAGTGCGGTCGCTTGCTGGTGTTCTAATTTCCCATTAGCTACCAGTTTTTGTTGGCTCTTTGCTCTATGAGAGGATTTTTGCCTCCAGCTCGTTCAATTCCTATTCCATGCTGATGAGTGCATAATAGGCACAAAACTGCAGTCCATGGATGGAAAAAATGAGCTAGTGGTGTATTGCATGTTTCTGCCTTAGCCCTGGCTTAGGAGCGGTTACTTACCGCTTTATACCGGAGCTTTGCCTCAAAATTTTCGAGTTGTACCGTACCAAGTGCGGTCGCTCAATGGTGTTCTACTTTCACATTAGCTACCAGTTTTTGTTGGCTCTCTTTGCTCTATAAGACGATTTTTGCCTCCAGCTAGTTTAATTCTTATTGCATGCTGATGAGTGCATAATAAGCACAAAACTGCAGTCCATGGATGGAATAAACAAGCTGGTGGTGTATTACACACTATAATGTACTTTCAAACATAAAGAAATTGCAAACACAGCACAAATCCATGCTTTTTTAGAATGCTTGCTTATAATATTTAAAATCAGCCTTTTTAAAAAATATAATTTCAGACAGGGCTTGATTTATAGCAGAAGAAATGCAGGAACACTATGCAATTTAGAACTCATTTTCAAATTTAAATTATTTGAATTCTGTTTAATATGCAAAACGTGAAAAGGACTGAAAAAAAAAAAGTGTATGAGCGGAGCTCTCGTGAGCTCTCATGCCCTATTCACACTTGAATCAAAATTGATTAAAATGTAGAAGGCAATAAATGTAAATTGATCAAACCTAGATTAATGCAAGCAAAATGTTACTGAATCTCAGAACATAAGTTATCAATTAAGATCTGGGCTAGGTTGACATTAATTGATGTAATATTTTGTAGAAAGAAAGAAATTACTGGCTAATGTACCACTTAACAACAGCAAAGTCAGATTTAATCGGTGAATAAATTTTCTTAAATTTTGTAATGCATTTGCTCTAAAACGGTAAGGAATAAAAAATGGAAGATTTTATCTTCTTTGCAGTAAGATAGAAGAGAAAAAATTAAAATGCGAAAAGCTGCCAACCCTGGAAAGGTTTTGCATCTTAATATATAAAAATTACGTGTCCCTGTGTTTGTGGCCAATAGACTCCTCAGCTACTGAACCAATTTTAACCAAATTTTGCACGCAGTTTCAGTTTGGTCCAACTTAAATGATAGGATAGTTTTTATCTCAATTTAGGACCGCAATATATTTTTTCTTGAAAATTATCTATTTAGCTACCAGCTTTTCTGTATTCTTGGCTTCTATAAGATAAAATCTGCTGCTGGGTTGACAGTTGCTTCGGAAGCAAAAAACAATAGTGGTAACGATCAAGGATGTCGAATCGGTTTCTGGCATATTCGTCCTGATTCTCTTAATTTAAATTGTGCGCGTAAGTATTATTAAATCAATATTCGAAAAAGTATTATTTGCTTGCTTCTCCTTTACTTAATTCAATTTATTAAAGCAGTTTAGATACTTAACATATGCTATTTTGTATGTTTTAAAAATATTTTTCACTCATGTTTAGGTACAAATATTTTTTTAGGAAAATTATTTTAGTGAAAAATATCATACCTTTTTCAAGCTTTGAGTTATAAAATATTCATATTGTTTAGTGATTTTTATGTCAGGTGTATTTAGACAAAGAAAGGCTCACTGCATTATGTGATCTTTTACCTATGTAATATTTAAATTTTTAGTGATTTAGTTTAGAATTGTATTTGCTAAGCATATCCATCTGCAGCAATAAATTTGCAAATTATCGTTTAACAATACATTTGGTATTTTACTATTCAAAAAACATCTTCTTAGGAGGGAAAATGTACTGTTTTATGGTGCAAAGATTAAAATTATTTCTATACACACAATTTTTACCGTCACATTTCTTTGTAACATACCTCATACACCTCATAGTTTGCGATTCAAAATTCGACTGTTTCGTAAATATCGTACCTTTTCGGGTTTTTAAGTTATACAATATTCATTTTTTTGTGATTTTGTATTTCAATTGCACTGTAATAAAAAAGGTTTTACTGTAATTTGTGAATAATTATGTGTAATTATTAAAATTTAGAGTGATTTTGCACAGAATTCTATTTTCTAAACTTACTTCTCTGCGTTCATAAGTTTTCAAATTATTACTATTATAGCTTATTTTTTATGTTATTATTTTTTTTACTTAGTAAAGACAAATGTATTCTTGGACGACAATTTGCACATTTATAACCGTAGGTAGTATGGTAGTTCGCTCAGTATATAAAATTTTTAACTAAATCACTCTAATTTTCAATTTTACACAGGTAAAATTCGCAAATAACAGTAAAACTTTTTTTAATATCTTTTATTTAAGTGCGAAGATTAAAATTATTTCTATACATACTATTTTTAGTCACATTACTTTGTAACATAAATATACACCTCATAGTTTGCGATTCAAAATTCGACTGTTTCGTAAATATTGTACCTTTTCGGGTTTTTAAGTTATGCAATTTTCATTTTTTTTTTTTTTTGTAATTTTGTATTTCAATTGCATTGTAATAAAAAAAGGTTTTACTGTAATTTGTGAACTTTTACCTGAGTAATATTAAAATTTAGAGTGATTTCGTTCAGAATTTTATTTTCTAAAGGTATCTCTCTGCATTCATATTTATATAAAGTTGATCTCTATAACGGTAATAAAGTTTTTCCTTTCTATTGAAACATTATAGTTTAACCCATACCTTAGTCACAGCAACGCGTGGCCGGGTCAGCTAGTTTATTATAAGTTACAGAATATAAAATATTAACTATCAAAATAAAATACTTATTTTGACTTCAGCATGCGAAGGTGATAACAAGGCTCACAAACTTTCCTACATAAAGAATTTTCAAATGCTAGAGCATTGTAAAAAAAAGTATGAATTCAACCTACCAATTTATCGTCATATGGCAACTGATAATAACTAATATAGAACTTTTTCATTTCTTCATAAGCCATAAATTGTAAAGCACCGTGAGATACCCCAAACATTCCTGGAACAAGACCCTGTAAAGAAGCAATGTTAATACTTATTATGAAATATTTTAATACAATATGCATGCATGTAGATACATTGATACTTTTTTCACAACTCTATTTTCTTCACAATTATAGATTATAAGAATTTAAAGGAAACACATGAAGTCAACAGAGTTTTTGAAAGTACAACTGCATCATGCATAAATCTCATTTGCTGACCAAATGTGTATGCTATTTTTGCTAACATTCAATAAAATTTTCTCAAAGAGTGACTTATAATATATACAATTATATTGATGGTGCTATGTCACACTAAACAATGCAGAACAGACTTCCTATGAGCTGTCTAATCTCTGTTGTTTAGGCGCAATAGTTTTTCAAAAGACAAACGCATCTTAATCGAAATGATAACAGAGATTAAATAGCCATAAACGCAAAAAGAGGTAGATATTAATGGCATCTATAGGCATTAGGGTGAGTCGAAAAAATCGATTTTTTTATTTCGAAATCGCATTAGCTCTCAAAAGTTGTGGTTTAGTATCCACAACTTGGGAAAAATAAGAAAAAAATTCTAAGTTGACAACTTCGGTTCGCGCATGAGGCTCAAAGTTGGAAAAAATATGTTAAAAATGGAAATTTTCAAAAGGAAAAAAGAAAAAAAAAATTGTAACTTTTTATAATGCAACTGTCATAAGCTGTAAATATTTTGTGCATTTTTAATCTAACAAAATATTTTATAGCTTTTACATACCATCATTAGTTTGCAGATCAGCCTTAAATTGGGCTAAAATCGCCTACAATGTCAAATTTCGAAAATATCGATTTTTTTTAATTTCGAAATCGCATTACCTCTCAAAAATTGTGGTTTGGTATCCAAAATTTGGGAAAAATAATTAAAAAAAATCTAAGTTGACTCCTTCGGTTCGCGCATGAGGCTTAAAGTTGGAAAATATATGCTAAAAATGGAAATTTTCAAAAAATAATTTGAAAAAAAAAACTAATTGTTTTCTATCGAATCTGAATCAAATTGTTGGTAGATAACATAATTTGAACCGAAAAATATACACATAACTTTTAGAAGATACATTCTGTTTGTGCATAAAGCTCAAAATATGAAAAAAAAAAAAAAAAAAAAGTCAAAAACTGAACCAGAACGCACTACGTCGGCACTGTGCCGGTATATTTTTATTCTACAGCCGACTTGTCTAGACATTACACATATTCTGGGAGACAGTTGGAAGTCCCTGCAGTCTGCACTCCCTTTGGTTGTCACTTAGTCAGCTAGACCCGCCAAACAAGCAGTATCTTTAATTAGCAACTGAAAGTGGATCAAAAAGTATACAGCGTGTTTAGCTTTGAGTGAGTTTTTTTTTGTAACTTTATAGTATATTTTTATGCTCAAGTTTTGTTATACTGTTCTCCGACTAATAAATAATGGAACCCCGGAAAACTTCTAAACGTTTAATTGTTTGTCTGTTTTTCGGTGCACCGAAAGGGTTAAGTCAAAGTGTTTTACCCACATGTGCAGATGTGTTGTTAGCTTGCTTTGAAGAAAAATCGCAATCTGTAAAAGGCGAACCTTTTTCAAGGATTTCAGATTGCATATCTGCTTAAATAGCAGAAATTTACTGCAAAGCTTCTATACCAATGTACAGTGGTAATACCAGTGTGCGTTCTATACCAATGTACAGATGTATAGTGTACATCTACAAGAGATTGGCTTTTTAGCACAAGAACACGAAAAATTCATTGCACACCTGAAAGAAGCAACGTCAAAAAGTTTAGACTTCGCTTAATTAACAAAATGATTGAGTTTTGTCTTGAAGTTCAATTTATCTTTATCACGACTAAATGACTTTCTCAAAGTGTAGTATTATGGTAATCCTTTATCAATTTTACAATACGTACATGACTGACCGTTGGCATAGAAGCTTTGCAGTAAATTTCTTCTATGAGCTATGCAATCTGAAATAATTGAAAAAGGTTCGCCTTTTACAGATTGCGATTTTTCTTCAAAGCAAGCTAACAACACATCTGCACATGTGGTTAAAACACTTTGACTTAACCCTTTCGGTACACCAAAAAACGGACAAATAATTAAACGTTTAGAAGTTTTCCGGGGTTCCATTATTTATTATTCGGAGAACGGAGAATAGTATAACAAAACTTGAGCATAAAAATATGCTATAAAGTTACAAAAAAAACTCACCCAAAGCACACGCTGCACTTTTTGATTCACTTTCAGTTGCTAATTAAAGATGCTGTTTGTTTGGCGGGTCTAGCTGACTAAGTGACAACCAAAGGGAGTGCAGACTGCAGGGACTTTGAACTGTCTCCTAGAATATGTGTAATGTCTAGAAAAGTCGACTGTAGAACAAAAATATACCGGCACAGCGCCGACATAGTGCGTTCTGGTTCAGTTTTTGACGTTTTTTTTTCATATCTTGAGCCTTATGCACAAACAGAATGTATCTTCTAAAAGTTATATATAATTTTTTGGGTTCAACTTATGTTATCTACTAACAATTTAAAGCAGTGTCGATAGAAAAAAAATTACTTTTTTTTTCAAATTATTTTTTGAAAATTTCCATTTTTAGCATATATTTTTTAACTTTGAGCCTCATGCGCGAACCGAAGTAGTCAACTTAGATTTTTTATTTATTTTTCCCAAATTTTGGATACCAAGCCACAACTTTTGAGAGGTAATGCGATTTCGAAATAAAAAAAATCGTTATTTTCGAAATTTAACATTGTAGGCGATTTTAGCCCAATTTAAGGCTGATGTGCAAACTAAAGATCGTATGTAAAAGCTATAAAATATTTTTTTACATTAAAAATTCACAACATATTTACAGCTTATGGTATTTGCATTATAAAAAGTTACAGTTTTTTTTTTCTTTTTGAAAATTTCCATTTTTAACATATTTTTTCCAACTTTGAGGCTCATGCGCGAACCGAAGACGTCAACTTAGAATTTTTTTCTTATTTTTCCCAAGTTGTGGATACTAAACCACAACTTTTGAGAGGTAATGCGATTTCGAAATAAAAAAATCGATTTTTTCGACTCACCCTAATAGGCATACTTCTCTAGTTAAAATGGATAGCAAACTATACATGAAATTACACTAAACAATTTTAAATGGTCAATACTGGTTTATAGTTAAAAAAACCATGTCCTAAAACTTGGATTCCCACAAACACAAAGTAAGTTATCAATCTTTTTAAAAGCACAAGTAGGTAAAATTTTAAAAGAGGCATACATGTTTCGAAGGCCCAAGCCCTCTTCATCAGTGCCAAGCAAAAAATGGAAAGGACAATACATTGGGAGAGTCTAAATATAAAAAGAGCAAAAGTTAGGCCAATCAGGTGTCGGCATTCGCTGAGCCAGGATTGGACGTGGAGTTATCGGTGGATTCAAATTTTAAGGCATGAAGTAAAATTGGCGAGATGTGCAGAACTGCAAAGGATTTGTTACAAATATTACTTAAATTATTATGAACATAAAAAGGCTCTAAGAAATCCAACTCGTCCACAGTTGAAGGTCTGCAAATAATCTTCGCTTCAGAGAAAACAAATTTATGGCCTGTGTCCCAACAGTACTTTGCAATTGAGGATTTTGAAAGTTCCTGCTTTTTAACATGATTTTCATGTTCTTTTAACCTAAATTTAGAACTCGCCTGGTCTGCCCCAACTATCCAATTTGACATTGACAGTTTATGTAATATATGCCCCACTGATCAAATAGTTTGATGGGGTTCTTTAGTTTAGAAAACGTCAGTTTATTGACCTGTCTGTAAATAACATGAAAATCAATTGATCCAACCATTTGATCAGTGGGGCATATATTACATAAACTGTCAATGTCAAATTGGATATGTGGGACAGATGAGGCGAGCTTTAAAATTTTGGTTAAAAGAACATGAAATTTATGTTAAAAAGCAGGAACTTTCAAAATCCTCAATTGCAAAACACTATTGGGACACAGGCCATAAATTTGTTTTCTCCAAAGGGAAGATTATTTTCAGACCTTCAACTGTGGGCGACTTGGATTTCTCAGAGGGTTTTTATGTTCATAATAATTTAAGTAATGTTGGTAAGGAATCCTTTGCAGTTCCGCACATCTCGCTAATTTAACGTTATGCCTTAAAATTTGCATCCACCAATAATGCTACGCCCAATCCTGGCTCGGCACATGCCGATACCTGATTGGCCTAACTTTTGCTCTTTTTATATTTGAACTCTTCCAGTGCATTGTCCTTTCCATTTCTTGCTTGGCATTGACGAAGAAGGCAAGGGCCTTCGAAACATGTATGCCTCTTTTAAAATTTTAATTACTTGTGCTTTTAAAACATTGCTTTTTGCTTTAGTCACCTTCTGCACAAAGTGAATTGATTTTAATAGGTTATCAATCATTTTAGAATCTTTAGTGATTTACAGCAGTAGAAATCTGCATTTGTTATTGCATTTGTTAAGTCTGAAAATGAAAGGGTGCTCTCCTCTCAGCTTTTTTCAGTCCAGTGTTTTCAACTTTTCAACATTATAAACAACCTTCCCTTACTTTTCATTTAATTATGCTATGCTCATATCTATAACATTTATAACTTTAATCATAAATTAAGAACATTTCCTTGGTATCAAAAAAAAGCAACATTTCTATTTATAACTAGTTAAATGCTGCATAGATAAAAATATTATACTATCATATGAAACTAATAAGAGAGGAAAGTCGAACTTCTTTCATAACATATTTTGAAGAAAATATACACAATTAAGGAAAGTATAAAAAGAAACAATAACTGTACTCTCGTTATTGTTTCTTTTTATATGACTAACTACTTAATCAATCACTTTTTTCTACACATAAAAGGGACAACTGACAAAGTAGAGAAAAGCTGACAAAAAATTTCTTACTAGAAACCTATTTGTATTCTGCCAAGTCATTTCATAGGAAAGACATAGGAAAGGCTTTCATTTATTGGAAAGGGTACAAAGAAGGGCTACAAGGTTAGAAAATGTACTTTCTAACATCAACTATGATTTCAGACTTAGAATGCTTAATATGTATTGTCTTGAGCAAAGGAGAATCAGAGGGACATGATTCAGTTCAAATTTATCAAAATGAATGATGTTACGGGGTTAGATTTTTGCACAGAAAGAGGGACAAGGGGTCATTGTTTTAAACTGTTTAAATCTTAGGCTAATCTGGAAATTCGGAAAAATTACTATTTTAGCAGGGCACTTGGAAATTTACCAGAAGAGGCGGTAAGGAGCAATGGAGTAGATAGCTTTAAGAGGGCCATTGATCTTCATTGGGGTCTATAATTTGACTAGGACCAGCCTAGTAGGGCCTAGAGCCTGTTGCTGGTCATCCTATTTGTATTTGTATATAATTTACTGATGAAAACAAAATTGTGACTCAGGCAAAAATATAAAAGCTTATAAATAACACATAGAATCAAACATTAATTTAAAAGAAAATTGACAAATCTACAAAACTAAAAAAATTACTATAACAATAAAAAATTAAGATTAAATCCAAGTTTTAACATTAATTCTTTGATCAAAAACAAAAAAAATAGTATTTCCTAAGGGCTATGCACACTCATCAAAGCCAACAACAAATGAAGAGGATTACCTCATTCAAAGTCACTACATATTCAAGCAGAAGCATATATAAATTAATGCATGATCAGGGACGTAACTAGGCCATTTTCGAACAGGGGCAAGACTAAATTATTGACTATATTGAAAATATTTTTTTTATAAAAAATGCGATCATCCATATAGACTAAAATGCTCAAAGCAGTTGCTGAATAATCTTACCTGGTTAAAGAATGAACCCCTCCCTCCTTTCTGAAAACAAGACATAGTTGATAAAACTTACAAGGTGGAAAAAAAAAAAAAACTCTTTCTGCTTTTGCATTTAGCATTTTCCAAGATTTTTTTTTTCAATATTTTTTTTTTTTATCGGCTGTAATAGCGCCCTCCTCCATTTAGCGTCCATCAAGTGGCTGCTTGTATTGCTTGCCCCTAGGAGTAGTCCTGAGGGAGCCAAAATTTAATTGATTAAATTTAAAATTTCTCATATGAGTTCAATTTCTAAAAAACCATAAACCATTTTCCAAAAAAGAGAGAGAGAATCTGATGACTATATGAATATCATAGAGGAAATAAGGCAACATTAGAAGAGAAGTAATAAATCCGTTGTGATAGCTAAAGATACTCTTTACTGAATGATTCCACTGGAGACAGATATGAGGGACCAGCTCAATGTTGGAAAAGGGACGCATTTTCCGCTTCTTTGTATCGGGGTACTTCCTAAAGCTTCACTTCTCTGCATGGGTGATTCTTAAATACGATGAAACTTTGGCTTTTAAAAATCGTTCTTTCTTTTTTTTTTTAAATGAATAGAAAATTATGCAGTTTACTTAGCCAGTTCAGCGCCCCTAAAATCTGGCGCCCGGGGCACAAGCCCCGTCTGCCCCCCTCTAGTTACGTCCCTGTGCATGATGCGGATATTTTTTAGGTAAGTTATACTAAAGACAAGTATTTTGTCTCTGAAATTGACTCTATGACAAAAGTGAAAGAGTCCAACATTATTCAGAGCATATTAACAAAAAGTTAAGACTATAAATCTATCTAATAATAAAAAAATCCCAGAAAAAGGAAAATGCAAAAGCTGAGCTTCTTTGCAAGCTAAGCCCTTCATTCTATACAACATCTAGTCACATAATGTTAATGATATACTAGGGTTACCACCCAAGCAAAAAATATCGACCAAAAATTATTTTCAAATAGGGGTCAAATGGTTAAACCACGAACAGGGATGAATCACAATTGTAGCCATAATTTTATCATTTAACAGTCAAATTGTAACTTTATTAATGATGATTTTACCAAGATCCTCAACTTTATTCACCTAAATATTGTAAATGAATGAAAGTTTTGGATTTTCTCAAGCTGTTATAACATATTAAAAAATATGAATAAAAATTGGGTCATTCCATAGAAAGTAGGACATGCAAGTCATTTTTCAAAACAATTTTTTTTTTTTTGATAATTTTTATTTGATTTTGTCAAAAATGTTAAATTACATTGGCAACAGTGTTTTTTTTTCAGATAGCTTAAATTAATTACTAGGAAAAAAGTAATATAGAAAGAATTTTTGTGATGTGCAACTTGATTTACCAACAATTTGTAACCTGAGTTAATAAGTGAATAATTAATGAAAAAAATTCTATGTAGTTATTTACATTCAAGTGTAAGTTTTAAAGTAGCTTAGAATCTAAAGATTTATGTACAATACTTTATATCAATCAAAAATTTTAACAAGAGCAGAATCTCAAGTGTTTAGTGAACTAAGTATGTCAGATGTCTGTTTTAGGTAACCTGAGTTATCAAAAGAAATTAATTTATTGGTTAATAATTATTACATGTATTAACTATTTTGCATTTCCTAAATAAGTTAAAAGTAGTTTAAAATAAAAAAATCCATAACCTTTCTAAAACATTTTTTCCCCCATTAGAATAAGTGTTAAACCAGGCACAAGTGTCTCAAATGTAACCTGAGTTACCATGGAATGACCCAATTTAACCCTTTCCAGGCTCATTTTATTTCGGGATTACGGATCAAAAAATGTCAATTTTTTTTACGCTTATTTTCATACATACATATCTTTTTAAACATAATAGCATCATTCGCATGCAACATTTCCTAAAAATAAATGTAAAAATATCTATTTAAATAACAACAATAATAAATAAAAGTATCCAAAATCATAAAAGGGGCATGTGAAATAATTCGGGAAAGACTGGTTGTGCAGTGTTAATTTTCGCAGTGCCCGAGCTACACTCGGGATTAGCCAGAATGGTATATTTCGCTTGCCCGAGTCCAGCTCGGGAAAAGCCGGGAAGAGGTTAAAAAATAAAATAAACATTTGTATGTTGTGCCAAAACTTTTATTTCGTGATATAATTACAAACCCTCTAACCCCCCCCCCCCCCCAATAAGTTTTCTGTGCTGTCTTATGTTTACTTTAATACTGTTTCATTGAAATGGGAAGGGGGGGGGGCACTCAATGGGCATTAAAAGCAATTTTTTAATCAGTTAATACATTCTCTGTGCACAAATGTAATGGTATTTGTGAAACATGAAAATGAATGTTTCTTACTCCCTATCAGCAGAAGCTGAAATTTTGAGAAAAACACCACTCTTAAATCTAGCATCACTTAACATGCTAAATTTAAGAAGAATCTGATATCTTTTAAGAAGTGAGATAATTAAATGACATTTTATCACCTCTTAAACACTTGATTTAAACATTACCTTGTACATTCCAGGCACACCTTCATGACGATATACCTTAACAAGTGCATCAACCATTCCATTATAGTGTTTTGAAGGAGGTAAACCAGTAGTCTGGGAGTACTGCAAACACATTCTGGTTTTTACAACCCAAATAGGGTTTGTTATAAAAAGAGTAATAACACCTATGAGAGAGAAAAAAATTATAGATTTTAAATATTCAACTTGAAAACTATTTGCGGAATAAAACTTAAACAGACCAAAAAAAAAATCATTTTGAACACAATCAAGATTAAATATTACAAATACTTCTGGTAATCAATACAGTAAAATATAATGAATTGGAAAGGATTCTAATTAATTATAGAAGTTAATATACATAATTCCCATAATTTACTCGAAATTTCCTCTTTCCTTTCTGGTCAATGGAGAGTCTTTCTTTCAATATAAATATATTAAAACATTTCTAAAAGTATACAGTAAACTCACCGTCAAATTATCCACAGGTCATTTACTTTTGTTACCTTTTTTTTACGGTGATGATTTACTGAAAGTAGAAAAATGTACCCATTTTCACTAAGAACTATTTTTAAAATCAGACAAGTAACTCTTCCTCATTTTGACGGACTTAGCAAATATTTAGACTATTTTAGTAATTTAAAAATCTTCAAACAAAAACGACAAACCGTACCGTACTCCGTTGATTAATCAGGAGTTTAATGTACTGTATTTTAACTTTAAAAAAATTTGATTTTTTCAAACTTTCACAGGCCCAATTTTAGTGTTTATCTTCAATTTAATATTTTGTTTTTGTAGCCAAATTAGATTCTTCTGAAAATTTAAAACCAAATTAAAAAAAAAAATTGAAAAGAATTACAGCACAGATATATGATAATACCTCTGTTTCAGCACAGCACTCAACATATTAACTATTCCAATTCATTTCACAGATTGAAGTCATTTTAAAAACATTCACCAAGACATTTTTTATTACTGCCCCACGTCCCCATTGTAGCAATAATATACTCTTGTTTCTCAAAAAAAATTATTTTATAATAGAGGTGAGAAAGCTAAATTTTACAGTAAATTGGGGTAGGTTATTTAAAAACATGACTTCAGTCATCAGTCAAAAACACTAAATAGTTGCTAACAAGTTACCGCATTACCAGCCATGACATGAAAAGCAAGGTTGACCAGCATGCCAAGAAATTCAAATGTTTCGGCATGCCAGATAATAATAAGTATTACAATATAAAATGAAACAAAATATTAACTAAGTAGTATAAAGTTAAAATGTTGTTACAATATCAATACATAATAGTAGCCAAAACATTAACTAAGCAGTATAAAGTTAATAAACCTGCTTCAGCAGCCGCCAGCATGTGACTTCCAGCTCCTAAAGTTTTTTTATTCCCTTTTTCCAACATCCATGCTTTGATAGCATTATAACTGCAAGAACAAAAAATAAATTTATGTATTGTGACAGAAAACCTGTGTAAGTACAGTGCTCCTTGGTAATTTCATCTCCAGCATTGACGAGGTTTACCTCCTTTTTGGGTAATAGGGAGGCTAATTGACACTGAATTGAGTTGGGTTACAATCTTAGTCGCGTTGCAAAAGTATTACAACTCAAATCAGCCGTAATTATGGTTTCCTATTACCAGAAAAAGAAGTGAACATGGTCAGTGTTGGAGGTAAATTTTTCACATGAAGCACTATAGCCTTTTTTTCTATAAAAACCAATAAATTTCATCCCACCGAAATGAAAAAATTGTGGTTTGCTGGTGCCGATACCTTGCTATAATTTATAAATGTTTTCCCAAAATTAAATTGTTCATTTATTACTAATAAAATGATGAGTACTGCCGTGCTAAGCACAAAAGTGAAAACTGCAGCTGAGCTCAAAATGAGATACATCACTTTTTAAAATTTTATGCCTCCATATATTTCATTTAGATGCCACTTTTTCAAAAGCTACATTTTAATATTTTCTGTTCACAAAGATCTATAAACCAATGCATTAAGGTAGTAGTTACAAAAGATTACATGGTGATAACAATTCAGTTTTGATTAAAAGTGCAGATAAGATTTCTGTGCTTAGCACACCAGCATAAAACTTATACACTGCTCAAAACAATTGGGGGAGCACATGGTTTTATCAAAATTATGCAAAGCTGTATACCATATACCAATAAGTAACATAAAATGAATCATCCATAATTTTATGCCTACCAGGAAACAGAAGAAGAAAACTTGATATGCAAATCCAAGTTCATGACGTTAAAAACCAGAAAAAGGAGATAAAGGCAGAAATTGGGATGTTGCAGAAAGGTGTGTTTTACTGCTGTAACTGGGAAATTCGATTGAGCAGTTTTTTTTTTTTTTATTGAGACAAGGGAGCTTGAGTATTGTCTTCAACAACGTAATTTACCAGAATCCATGGCATGGCGTGTTATAGGCAGACTGGAATCCGGGCAAACACGACGTAGTGTTGTGGACGCTGTTGGAGTAGCCAGAAGTGTTACTGCAAGGCTGTGGAAGCAATCCCAAAAAACAGGAAATGCTAGACGTCGACTAGGGCCATGCGCCACTACTGCAACTGATGACCGCTATATATGGTTATACCCCCGTCGAAGCAAAACAGAGAATGCTACGCAACTGCAAAAACAGTTGCTCTTGGCAACAGGACGAAGGGTGTCCAGCCAAACAGTACGCAATCAGCTTCATGACGGAGCGCTCTATGCACATAGGCCAATGGTATGCATTCCGTTGACCCCACACCACTGTGCGGTCTGAAAAAGATGGGCAGCTGAATATAGAGATTGGAGCCAAGTACTGTTTACAGACAAGCTTCGAATCAGTCTGGAGTTAATACGGTACCTGACGTGTTCTGGTATGGAGGGACAGGGGCACTCGAAATAACCCAGCATTTGTTTGTTAAAGGTCACAATACAGACGAGCTGGTTAGATGGTATGGGATGGAATCAGCATAGGCGGACGTACAGAGCTGCATATCATTCAAAATGGCCGAAGGTATGCCGACGATATACTACGACCTCATGTCATCCCTTATGCTGGAGCCATTGGAGATTCCTTTGTTTTCTAAGATAATAATGCTAGACCGCATAGAGCTCGCCTGATGGAGAACATGCTTGAAGCTGAAACATTACAGCATATGGAATGGCCAGCGTGCTCTCCTGACTTGGGACATGCTCAGACGACGCATTGTTGCGTGACCAATGCCGCTTGTTACTATTCGAGACTTGGAGATTGCACTTCTTGTGGAGTGGAACAATGCTCCCCAAAGTCAGATCGATAACCTCATCGCATACATGCCAAACAGGTGCGCAGCAGTCTTAGCTGTTTCAGGAGATCACACACCCAATTGAAACAAAGGCATTGTGTCTGTACAGTACCTTTTTTATCATTTATATATGATACCAAATTATTGCCCTGAATCTTTTTTTCATTTTTTTCCATATTTTCAAAGAATTAAAGCTGAATTCCAAATTTTCTAAGTCTCTTTTCTGTATTGCGAATTAATATGCTTGTACTATCCATTGTATGCCACTCTATTGCTGTCTCACACGGTTTTCGTCACTTTTTTTCTTGCTCCCCTAATTGTTTTGAGCAGTGTATTATTTTTTAAGTTGAATATGTATTTGTCATGGCATTAATTTATTTATTTTTTCCAACATGCTGGAAAGGACTAGGCAAGAAGTATTGAAAATCTAGTGACCACTAAATTTTGCTGCATGCCGGTTAATACGGTACATTACAGCATTTATATAAGTACTGTTACTCATATATGGGGTAAATGATTCCATTATCTGCATTTATTTTTTTTAACCATTATCCATGATTAGGAATACATGATTTTAATTTCACTTTTATTTATTCATTGAATAAATCTATAATTCTGAGGAAATTTATTTACAATACATAATTCTTGGCTATATTTAATTAAAAATGTCATATATATCTCTCATAGTAAATTATTTATACGATTATTCATTTCCACTAATGTCTATTTACCTATAGTAGTTTTTTACTAGTGAAAGACTGTCAAACAATATTTCCCTACAGAAAGCTCTACTTTTGAGGAAAGGAAACTAGAAATTTTTGTTCTGTGTTTAATTAATCATCAAGCAGTTAGGTACAAATACAAATATTCAACAGTCATTAATAAGTCATTGATAATTTCTACATGACTTTCTAGTAATATAGTTGTTTTTCTTACAAATAATGCTTAAACAAATAAACATAGCTAAAAAAAAAAGAAAAAAACCCTGTTTAAAATTTAAAAAAAAAAAAAAATTAGACCAAATCTGGTTCAAAAATATGAAAAACAATCAATGCCATTTCAATAACGATAGAACTATACTGCCGTGCTAAGCGCAAAAGTGGTATCTGCAGTTGAACTCAAACTGAGATAAAACTCTTTAAAGTTTTGTGCCACCATGTATTTGATTCAGATGAAACTTTTTCAGAATTTTGTAAAAAATATTTCCCATTTTCAAATGACCACATAATTTTGTGTTTAGGTCACAAAGAGCCACCTGGTGGCGATAACTCAATTTTGTTAAAAAGTGTAGGTACGACTTTTAAGCTTAGCACGGCAGTATAAGATGAGTTACAATCATTTATGAAAATGTTAAGTTCTGTTGGCTAATAATGAAGTTGAAAAACACCTAAAATTTCAGATTTTTTGATTTTATTCCCCAATCACCTTAAAACTCATTTCCCACTTCATTCTTCAAAATGTTCCTAAGCAAAGACCACATAGAGCCTACCTCATCTAAGAGCAATTTATACCCTTTTAAAATGTTTGGTACAGTGGTACCCCCATTACCAAAGCTCTGCACACGTTTAAGACCACAATCCCTACTTAAAAACCGACTTTTCCAGGGGGAAAACATCACGTGGCATTCAGGATCTGAATTTCTTTTGCAAAATAAAATAAGTTCAATAAACCTAACTTACAAAAGGAAGTAGAATCCCCATGCTAGGCCTGCACCCCAGCAGTTTGGAGTAACACCTTTATACAGGCCACGTACCCCTTCTTCTCTCAAAATTGTGGTGACAGCATTGCCTAATCCCTGATAGCTAGGCCTGGTTAATATTTGACCATCATTAACTATGGATGAAAGAAAACCAGTCAAAATGGTGAAATATCAAACCTAATTAGTAGGAAAAGAACAGCTAATCCAGTTAAATATGCATCATTCAGTAATTAATAAAAAATGAGCAAAAATATTGATTCATCTTTCAATGAACTAAAAAAAATTTAAAAAAAACAAAAAAAAAAGCAGTACTGAATTGTAAAATAGTAGATAAAGTAAGGTATAAAAGCACATATTAGCACCAAAACTGCATGTAGGGGAGAGGAGGGTACATTTGAACCTCTCAATTTCGATATATAAAAAAATAGGAAAAAGAAAAAAAAAATGCTTCAATAGCAGCAATATAATCCACTTCCTCAGAAAATTTGACTCGCAGTAAAATTTCCCAAGTATTGATAATCAGGATATTTCAAACTTAAAAGAAGTTTATGCTAAATTTGTTTGTAAGCTAATTAATATACCTCTGCATTACATTATGAAAATTAATTTTACAAAATTAAATAGCTTGTTTATTGAACATAATGATTTACAAATTAAGGTTGTCAAAAAAAATTCTACTAGATTAGGTGTAGCAGAATTATGAAAATCAAGCGAAGGGGCTTGTTTGGACACTGCTTTTGGGACGCATATGAAGTCTTAATGTACCCCTAATGTTATATTTTTTCTTACAATAAATAAATGAATAAAGTGCTTAAATTTCATAAATAGATAACAAAGATTCTCATTCTTTGCTTGTATACACAAGGAAATAGCAGTAACATATTAACTGCTGCATGGCACGCAATATGTCTTTAAAGGTGAAATAGAAAAAATTTTCATCTTCATCACTTATTAAATCATTTTGAATGGATACAATGATATGTCTCATGTTCAAGCTAGAATGCTTACATTTAACAATGCCAAAGCCTTGAACAAAAAGTTTTCAAATATGTTGCGAAATAATAGATCAGCTAGTATCAACTGAGGAAAGACAAGTAGATAGATGAGGCATGCCTCTCCAAACCTTTATCTGGATGCATGTAATCTTTTAAGAATAAAAGTTTAGCCAGGACCTTTAATGCAGGAAATATTGATGCAATTTTGAAAAATATTTAGGTATTGTGACATGATATAAGATCATTCCAAGCAGACCTGAATTTTGATGAGTTTGGAATCTCAACATTTGTACCCAGTCCAAAAGTATTGTCTGAAAGTGGAAAAAAAGTAAAGCGGTTTTCAGAGAAAGGAGTTTACAATTTATAAGAATTCAAGTTCTTTTTTTTTTCATCCATCAAAGCTCCTTGTAACCCCAAAACATGTGCATGCAATTTTCTAGCTAGTTTGTGACTTCAATATTTTTTCACTTTCAATCTCAAAGCCATTTATTTAACTCTAACAGCTTAGAATCTAACACAATGAACTACGTAACCTAGCAAACTGATTTTAGCTTTTAAGCATGCATCATTGTTGATAAATCCGAGCAATTGCTAGGCATGTTTTAACCTAGGAATATAAACTACTTTCATACAGTATGCATTTCAAGATATGAATAGTAAATTATCTGAATTGAAATACACTGGCGGAAAAAAAAATCCCAACACCAAGAAAGACTTGTGCTAGATAAACGAAATTTGGTAGGCGTGTTTATACAACTGAAAGATGACACCGATTGAAATTTCGTGTTCCGCGCATAAGTGTGGCGCAGCTGGCGGCACTCAGAACATGCAAATAAGGCTTGTTTTAAAAGCGTGTTGTGAAGCTCGTGTGTATTATTTTTCCGTGAAATTGGATGAATTGCGTTCATGTTAGCCAGGAACACCTTTTAAGAAGACGAAGAAGCCATTACCAACAGCTCACCGAGTTTAAACGAGGTCGTACAATTTGGCTACGAGAAGGTGGATTTTCATTTCGCGATATTGCAGAAAGACTTAGGTGGGAATGTTTCCACCATGCATGATTATTGGAAGCTATGGGCAAGGGATGGTACTACCTCAAGAAGATCGAGTTCCGAGCTGCCACGCGGCACGACTGAGAAGGAAGATCGCCGAATCTTGAGTACGGCTGTGGAGCATCGTACTGCATCTGCGACTGACATTCGAGCTGCAGTTGGTACCGTCGTGACCCAAGGAACGGTAAGAAACTGTTTACTTCAAGGACAGCTCCGAGCCAGGCAGCCTGTAGGCGGTATTCCATTGACTGAATACCATTGCCTTTTTCGACGGCAGTGGTGCTACGACAGAACTCACTGGAAGTCGGAGTGGAGATCTGTTGTAATTTTTGATGAAAACAGATTCTGCCATAGTGCCAGTGGTGGCTGTATATTGGTCAGAAGGAGGCCAGGGGACCGCCTGCATCCAAGCGGTCTACGGCCTAGACACACGAGACCCACACCTGGAGTTATGGCCTCTGGAGCAAATTTCTACTACAGCAGGGGCATTCTTGTGGTTATCCTAAACTCACTGACTGAAAATTTGTCGTCAGTCTGGTACTTTAACCAGTAGTACAGCCCTTCATGAGTAGCATTCAAGGGGGCATTTTCTAACAGGATAACGCTCACCCTCACATCGCTGCTGTAACGCAATGTACTCTACAGAGTGCTGACATGTTACCATGACCTGAAAAATCACCAGGTATGTCTCCAATTGATAACGTATGGGATATCATTGGACGGTACCTCGAGCATCATCCACAGTCAGCAATGACGGTCCTAGTATTGACACAACAAGTGCAACAAGAATGGAACTCCATGCTACAAAGTGACATTCGGCACCTGTATGACATAATGCATGCACGCTTGCAGACTTGCCTCCAAAATTCTGGAGGTTACACCCTCTATTAAATTAACATAATTTCACATTTGCACAGCATTTTCTTGAGCTTAAATTAGCCAGTGATCTTGTACATTTAATCAATTAAACATGTTAACTAGACAATTGCATTACCCAAATTTCATTTCTCTACGGCAATTTTTTCTTGGTGTTGGGATTTTTTTTTCCGCCAGTGTATAAAACAGAACAGTGATGTATACTAATTTTATTAAATATGGAAGAATTTGTTTCAGTATTAAAACATTACACAGTATGCAAAAAGACTTATCTTAAATTGATAACCAAGACCACAGGCTCTCCATTTCGCATTTTGCCAAAGAGAAATTTGCAATGGCATAAGGTAAAAACGAAAAAAGTTGCCTAAGTATTTCCACAGGGAAATACTAATGGAATTGTGCCCACATATATGCTTGATTCTCTGTAAACTGGTCATTCTCCACACAGAATCTGTCCACTCATGTTTTTTTGAAATGTTCATATAATTATAATACTATTGCTCAGAAAATGAACCTATTTCTTTACTTCGAAAAAAGGCCAATTGAAGTTAATGTTTTTCTGATAAATCATGATGGGGGAATAAGTCCAGTGGCGGCTTGTGCCTTAATTTAGTGGGTAGGGCCGCAATTATATGTTTCCCCAGTAATGCTTGCAAAAGTAAAATGAAGGAAACAACTAGTAAACTAATGCTGAATGACGTAAAATAATATTTAATTCTATTAATACAAATTTGCATCGCAAAATTATCTCATTTGATTTGATACATAGGTCTTATATTTTAAATGTTATACCAGCCTTAACCGATCAATGTAATAATAACAATATTTCGCACAAACGACAGACTTCCTATACATCACTAATGTTTCGCAAGGCTAGCTCACATAATTTTGCCGTTTTCGGACAGTGAAAATATTTTCACATCAAAAGTGTTACGCCACTAGTTCGTACCCCTCCTCAAACATTACGGGACTGCACTCAAAAAGAAAATAAACATTTCTGCCTAAAAACACACCCCTCTCACCCCCTAAAAATTTCACAATCTGTACCATGACTTTTTGAAAGCCTCTATTATCAAATTAAGGAACTCATAAGGTAAATGACTCGATATAGGCATGCTTACATTTTTTTTTAATTTGGATACAAATGTTGCAATTTCAGTTCATGAAAAAACAAATCCTAACGGTGTTAAAACTTAAAAATGTCACTTTTATAGCCATGATATTAACAATAACTTTCAATTTTAACGTATGTGTATGTTTTTAAATAAATTGGAATACAATGGCTTAAACAGTTATGGTTCCACTCACTTACCAATGTATGATCGTATACTCAAACTAGTGATGAGCTGAATCGAATTATTTTCAGGAAATACACAAAGAGTACGTAACAATATTAAAACACATTTATTTTTCTTACAATATAATCTGGATTTTGACTTACCGATTCAAATAACATTAAAATTAAAACATGGATAACTGACTGATTATGTTTGTCAGAAATATTTGATTAAGTGGTAATTAATTTCTTTTTTGGATACGTGATTTGACTAACAATCATGGTAACATGTTATATAGAAATAAAAATTCTTGTAGAACGCTTAGTTTTTCAGAACCATTAGGTACCGCTGTTAAACTTTGATAGAAATTTTTAATTTAACTACATTGCTTTTAAAAAGCATTTAATATTTCATATACTGTAAAACCCCTCCATGGATTATAACCCCCCTCCATTTTTTTGGAAAAAAGTGAAATTTCTCTTATCCTGAATATACTGTATAAAAAATCTCAATTATAACCCCCCCACCTGAAATTTATCAGTTTAGTTTTGAAAATAGGGGGGGGGGTTATTTTCAGGATTTTACAGTATTATAAAATTTCAGAAAAATATATTGCAAAATATAGTTTTAAATTGTTGCGAAATTTTATATCCACGTGTTTCCTCTACGAATTATGAAGCAATTTGTAAAATAATGATAATTTAAAGAATAAGTGTTATTATTCATTTAAAGATTTTCAAGCTGAATATAGTTTTTATATACAGTAGATGCTGATCCACTCAATATTTTTACGAACGTTCAACTTCAACGTTTTGTTTTTTCTGGTAACTCCTTTAAGTGAATTTGTAGTAGAAGGTTAATGTTACGTGTCATAAGATTTAAGAAAAGTTGCGGAGTAGCAAAAGTTTTTATTCAACATCTAAGTGTTTTTTCGGACATTAAAAACCCTTTGAATGTGATAATATTAGTTGCAAGGATGATCATCAAAAAGGGGGGGAGGGAAGGACTACTACATCAATATTTTAGAGGGAGGGTGTTGGCCTCTCTTAGGTCCTGGATCTAAATGTAATCATTGATTCAGCTAAATAAACGTAGCATTTAGAGCTTAAGAATACTTATTAATTCTCCAAGCATTTATAATGTCACACCCGGAAGGATGACAAAGTTTCTAGAGTTCATACAATACTTACAACACTATGAGATTAAATTCAAACTAATACCAAGAAAATGGCAAACGGTCTGCAAGTCAAAATTAAAGTCTTCATACAAAAATTTTGAGAATAAGAATATCTGTTCCCAAATTCAAATTAACCAATAAAATATGCATGCATTGTATTACAAATAGGTGAGGGGGGCGGTAATGAAATTAGCAATCTCTATGCCTGTTAGTAATAGGTGTTGAAAATAAAAAAGAAAGACCAAAAAAAAAAAAGGACTTGTTATAAAAATCATTCAAAAAAAAAAAAAAGAAAGAAAGAGTTTTCTCCCTAACACAGGGACCTGACATTCTGCTCCTGTACCCAGTGAAGAGACACTTCCCTCTACGCCGCTTTGGTTAGGGACAAAGGGAAATCTTGGGTCAGGGGAAGCTGGGCCCACAGGTCGAATGTTACAATGGGGAGTCATCGCTAACCGCTCTTCTAAATCCAGCCATTGCGATTGGCTAAAAGTGGAGATGGCCGCGGGCCTACTGCCAGCTGGCCGTCAAGCTCATTCTAAAAGCCGTGCGAAGTGCTAAAATTGATGGAATTTAAAATCTTTCTTGTGCTGTGTTAGCGATGTGTGGGGGAGGGGGGCTGTAGGTTTAAAATATATTTTGTGCACTATGGTTTTTTTTTTAGTTTTTTGAACAGACTAACCACTGGGTTTTTTTAAATATTCATATAATATCCAGCTAATGGTAGAATTTTGTCTTTGCACTATGGCCTAGTTGCTTTTGCAGTTTGGCCAAGTGTACGTTTTAGATCTTTTTTTGCTAGAATCATATTGATTTTGTATTTCTGAATAAAATGTTTAATTTATTTAGTTTTAATAAGTGATAAAGTTTAACATTATTAAAGCATAAAATTACAAAAATATTACATATATGTAACTCTTTTTTCAAAACATGTGAAGTTTTCAGGCTCTAATGGCTAAGCAGCTGTCATAAGAAATGCTGTTTACCATCAGAAGCTCAAAACATTTTCTTCACTGAAAAAGGTTTACCTTTTTACTCTGAATCATTATGCAATATTTTGCACATTCTTGTTTTAATAAAGATAGTAGTATTTTTCCAAGAAGTCATTTAGTGAAAAGATCCAATATTTCAATTTTTCGAGCATTTACTAACATCAGCAAAATACTGGTGCATGCTACCAGGCCCATCATTTTTTAATTTTTCCAGGGGGCAAGCAACTCTCAAGTACTCAACCCAAATTATATGACAAAATATTAAAATAAGAGACAATTACTCAAAGCCTAAATGGGGGACGGGAGCAGTTACCGTTCATGAGCCCAAACTCGGATCTAGCTTCTGGTTCGGGAGGGGGGGGGTCATTTTCGGAAAGGGGAGTTCAAAGTGCAATTTTTGTGAAAAAATGGGGGGGGGGGGGTAAGCAATTTTTCCGTAATAAAAGTACCAAAAATGCAATTTTTTTGCTACATTTGGTCGGTTAACGGGGAGTCAAGACCCCCTTTGTATCCAGGCCTGCGTGAGCCCTCCAAATGCAGGGGCTGCATGTGGCCGCGGCCCTCCAATAGAGCTCCTATTACCTGTGTGGCCCTTCACTGAAAAATGTTGCGGACTGCTAGACTACAAGTTATCAAGAGTTGACTGAAAATGCAGGCATGTGGGGAGGGGGGGAGATAGGCGGGTATACTTAATGCAAATTTTACTAGAAAATAACAAAAACCACGCCCACTTGTGTATAAAACTTTTCCTTTTCAAAGCCAGGGCGCCGCTTTACACTGTAAATGACGGGCCTGGGGAGATACAATGTAGCAAAAACTATTCCGGAAAATGCAAAAACCAAAATTTTTAATACATCTGGAGAAGCATATTTTTAAAAAGAATGAAAGAAACAAACCAGCAAATCTTATTTTCAGCAAATCGAGTGGATGAAGCACCAAAGTTGATGTAACCCCACCACTTACACCAGCAATTAAATGTTCAACTTTGATATGATTAAATAAACTACTCATTGAATTGCGATTTTGTTGCGTTACCATAAAACAACGCATGACTAGAATACATGAGTATTTTCAAAAGATAATTTAACATAAGTGCCCATGCTCGAGCTTAAGTATAAATATCGAAAATATTGCATCACGCAACGGAGCCTTTGTTGCCAAATACAATATACTAAATTAAACATAACCACTGATTCTGGTATGACGTCAGATGCTCCTGTGTAGAACCGTTTGATGGGTAATTTCTGATCGCATCTAGTTTCCGCATTCGCTATCTTCTGCTTCTGGCCCTTAACTACTTCCCCTAGTTACCGTCGTCGTGGAGTGGCGTGAGACGAGAATTGTTTTGTGTTTATATGGAACGTAAACAGATTTCGGAATGAACTGCAGGTGAGGATTATAATCGTTTTCATTGTGCTAATTTATTAGGTTTATTAGTTTTCCTTCTACTGAAATCTAAAATGAGTTGTGCTCTCTTAACAAAATGCACATATGGTAATTAGTTATGTTTTTCCTGATTTTACCCTGTTCAGCATACGTTCAAGCAATTTGTAATACGTTTTTTTCTCAAGAAAGAGAGAAGTATTAACAAAGAGAGTAACATTTAATATGTATGGGGAGCTTTTTGTTTTAAATTTCATTGTTGTAAAAAAGTTCAAACGTTTGTCAAGTACAAATCAGTTTATTCATGCTTATGGAGAAATAGCAATGTAGAACTTAAGCCATATAATGCAATGTGGAAAATATTGATGATTAAAATATTCATAGTTTCGCACATATATGTATCTGAGACTTTTTTTCTGTCACAAACAATTGTTTTGTAGAAAAATGAGCATCAAATGTGATCCAACTTATTGCATCATTATACAAATATGCAGGGGGCTCATTCTGTTAAGGATGAAGGTGCACTCTTCACAGTTTCCATGGAGCACTCCCAAAAGCATGAGCTTGTTTCTACGATCAAAAACCCCTTAAAAGTACTGCCTCCGCCCCCTTCCCCTCTCAAAATTTCAATGGTACAGTCTGTGAGTGACATGTACCTATCTTCCTGGTCACCCCTGAAACATATATAAATAATGAGCTACAGCTATTTCTCTTTTATAACTGAAGTCCCTATTCAACTTTGGCTAAATGCAATAAATGTGCGCTCTTTTTCCCATTAAATGTTCTTCATTTAGCTGAGTTATGGTCATCATATTCAAAGAAAATTTTGCTCAAATTTTAATTTCATATAATGAGCTCAATCCATCATGTGGGTGAGTTTGACTCATGTTCACTAATAACAAATTTAGTTAATGGCCTTATTCACCAGCAAAGTTGTTTATTTTTTCATTTCCTTTTAATATTAAATATTAGTACCTATTAATTTTTCTTTTCAGATATTGACTTGATTTTAATGTCTGTCTGAATTCATACTGCAGTAATATATTTTACAAAGCTGAATGTTTTAGGGACCTTTATAAGTCTAAAGTCTAGCAGGAACATTTGAATACAAACTTCAATCTAAAATAAATGTAATTTTGTTGCAGTTGCTCATCCCAAATTCTTAGTGAGCAATCAGTTAGTAATATAGTTCTCTGAATCAGAACTTGTCAATTTTAATTACTTATCAAACTGCATTGGTCTTTTTTAAGGCTAATACTTCCAGTTTAAAAATAAAATACAATAGCAAACTTAAGTTTAACCAAGGGCCTGATTAACTCACAGGCCTTAGGATTCGTAAACCTGGGAACCATAATTTTAGAAGCTGCAAAATAGGATACATTTATTGATTTCTTCCTTTTTTTTTTTTTTTTGGAAGTGTTACTTTGAAAATCTCTAGATTTTCTAGTGAGAGAAGCACTAAAATTTATCTAGGCTGGGGCATCACATTGTCTTGATTGGATCTGGATCAGAACATGTGATGATGAAATACAAAGCCATGCATTTGGATGTATGTAGATATTATTGAATCTAATAAAAAAAAAATGTATGTACACTACCTACATTAAAAAATATTAAAAGTGTTCTGATTTTTCTCCTTATATTTTTATAATATTTTTGAAACTAGAGGCACTTTCCAAGGGACCCTCGTTTCTGACTAGACTGACATGCTTTCTTGTCAGCCCTGCTTAAAGATGGCTAGGCAAGAGGGACGGCTCATGTATAGGCACTGTGGAACTGCAGCACCCCATTCACTTTTGTATTCATATAATGTGTATATTATATTTATATTTTCTAGAACAAAATTAGTTTAACCACGAAGAATTATAAAGAGACACACTCCAGTCACTTATACAATATTATAAGCAAGCATCGCTAGAGAGCACCAAAAAACATGGCACTGTGCTTTTAGCTGTGTCATGTTTTGCATTAAATGTATGTGCACAACAGTTTTTGTCTCTGTAATATGCATACAGTAGCACTGCATTTGAAGCAGTTCTTTCGAGAATACAATCAATAGAAAAGATTCCCCCTTTCAAATATGTTGTTTAAAGCGAGGTTTTTGCTTTGTGTGTTACAGCTTTATGATTGAACCTCTGGAAATAAGTTCTAATTGGCAATAATAGGTTAATCAGAAACTAGGGGCCTGGTTCGGATTCGAAGCAGTATAATTTTCATTAGATTTATGGGCAGACGTGGCTCTCGGCAGCCTTGCTTCTGTAACTGTGAAAGCAAATCAAAATCTCAAATTTTCGTAGCTCTGGCTGAGAAAGTTTCCTTTAAAACAAGACAGTGGCGTAAAAATAGGGTGGCAGGACTGGCAAAATGCCACGACGCAGAAGGGACCCGGTCCAAAAGGCCGCGAGCTCAGAAATAGGTTGCTACATTGTACCCAAGTATTTAATTTTACTTGATACATTTTTTATTCTTTTAAGTTATACTTAAAATCCAAAGAAAGAAAACTAAAGACCATAATACAATTTCAAGTTAATCGTTAAGCATTTGAACCACATCCTAAACGCCTTGTGTTGCGATGAATGAAACTGTTTCAAATTTCAGTTTTGCAGCCTTCATCTTTAAAAGTTTTTTAAGTGATACTGATCTATTAAAAAAAAGCTCTAAAATTTGTTGAGGTGTATTAAAAAGAAATATCTGAATCATTTTCCGGGGAAATTCTCAGTTTTCTATCCACTTTCGAAGACGAAATAGATAAATCTTCATGTATTAACTTGCTGATTTATTAATAATAAAAATCATTTTATGTTCTGTAGCTTTCCTGAAATATGCACTGCATTTATGTTATTTCTTCCAATTCCTGTGACTACAGCTAGTGCTGAACGATCATTTTCAAATCTAAAATTAATAAAACCTATTTATACGAAACTCTATGAGACAAGATTGGTTATGTAACTTGGCTATTCTGTCGATGGAAAATTCTATGGCCCGATCTTTAAACTTTGATGATGCTATAGACACTTTTGTGAAACAGAAACCTCGAAAAAACGATTTTTCGTAAATTGAAATCAAATTGTTATTTTTATTTCATTGTAAATGCATGCAGGTTTACTCACGATGTTGTTCCTTCACTGAAAAGCTAGCGAATAGATGATGGATGTGACGTCTCCAATCAGCATTGGGCTAGTTTTTTAACTATTGCCCATTCCCTCACGCCTAAGGAGGAGGCCTATGACCAGTAGTAGGACGTTTACAGCGTGTAATTGAGTACGCTGAAAATCTCGAAGTTTATTAAAACTAAACTGAGTACAACGTGGTAATTTTTACTAATAGGGCCCCATCAAAAGATTTTGTCACGGGCCCCAGATGGAGTAGTTACGCCACTGAAACAAGAGGTCATGCTTTGCCGGATATTCAGCCAAGAATAAGCAACAGTGAAAAAATTATTATTTTTAATTAATTTTTTATTATATGTCCGATTTCTAAAACAAAGCAAGGTCTTGTATGACATTTTAAATGAATAAACTTTGGTATGATGGCATTCCGATGCATGAGAAATTTGGATCTCTGGTTTCCAGTAACCCTGGTCTGCAACAATGAGATATACAAACCAAAATGCCGGCTCATCTATAAAGTTGCTTTGCTTGAAGTGTTTTGTCCACTTGTGAGGTCAGCAGCAAAAATTGAACAGTGACTGAACATTGTTTAAGATCAGGCCCGTCATTTAGGGGGCGTCAATTGCCCCCTTCCCAATGGCTTTGAGAAATCAATGTATTTACATATAAGTGGGCGTGGTTTTTTATGTTTTCCGATGAAATTGCATTGTGTTTGGACCCTTTGCCCCCCCCCCCCCCCCCATGGAATAACTTGAAATGACGTCCCTGTTTAAGATTTTCCTTTTTTGCAAAGAAAAAAATGAGTTGAAATTAAAAAAAGTAACTACCCCCTATTTTCGACAATACTCTTTTAGAAAAAAATTTTGAAAATTGGGTAGCCCTCCTATTGATCACTATTATGGTCTTAATTCATTTCTCATATTCCACTTCCATAAAAATTTCAAGGAAAATTGTCTTGTTTTGAAAAACCTAATTATATCTCTGACCATAATTTTGGTGTGATTAAAATTCAAGGGTGTATGTGTGAAGCACTTCAAATCACGAGCCGCCACTGCTAGGCAGCAACGCTCAATATAAAGGAAATCCTGGTATTCCATATTACTGAATTACTATTTCATTATGCTCGCTTTTACTTGATCTATACACTCCATTGTGCATGACATTAAGAACATTGCAAAAATTCATTAAGTTTTGAAGTTTAGTTTTAAAAGTTTTGTTCCCATAAATTTTTGCATTTAATAGTTACTGTTTACAATACTGTTATTAGTTCAGAAAAGCTGCTGGAAAATTCATTCCTACATCAGAAATTTAGATCTCCTCCACCAAAGCCACCACGCCGTCGACATTCGGAACAACTAGTCTCAGGTAGAATTGCTTTTTATTTTTTGTTTGCTTTCATTTGTTCTGTCAAATTTAAAGATTCAGAATTTTTTTTATTTATTTTAATTTGAAATTTGTACTAATTTAACACTAATCATTTGTTTTCTTTATTTTTAATTCTCCTTTTTGTATATAGATGAATCAAATTAGTTATGATTTCTAAAATTTCTATGTTCCCTTTTTTTACCATTAAAGAAAAGGTGAATTAATTTTTTAAAAATGATTTTTGTACTTTTGTTTGTAGTAGAACTATGTGCACCAGATTTAGCATTTGGGTATTATATTCAGGCCCATTATTTCAATGGTTTCAAGTGGCAAAGGATGTGTGCTTGATAGAATTTTTTTTGAAAACAATAATAACTTTTTTGTGAAAACATTAATTTTTCAAAGTAGGAGGGTTGAATTGACACCCCTAAATTACGGGCCGATTTAAATTGTAGGTAATGTTTCCAAAAGCTATGCTCCCATAAGGAATTCAAAAAATTTTACAGCAAGATTTTATAAATGAAATAATAAACTCCAAGTAAATGAATTTAATAAAAATAATAATTGTTTTTTATTTGGATACTGTATGAAAACCTAGAATGCATTTTATGCTTAATTAACCATATGTTCATTAGATGGACTGTAGGGACCACTTTTTCTAGTGATCAGAAAAGTCTGACCAGTTAGGTATGTTCCAGGTTTGAATCGCAACTCAAGCATGGATGAACTTTCTCTCTCTTGTCCTTTCTTTGTATGAATGTATTATGGTACTGTGAAGCCTACCCTATAAAACAGGTCCTTATGACATGTGTGTACCTACTGTGGAAGTCAGACTTCACACCAAATTACAGTACAGTTGGAAAAACGAAGCAGCACACTCCAAATTGCCAACATAGCTGGAGCAAGACAACAACATGGACCGCAGGGGAACAGAAAATTTTATTCTTGTAGGGAGGGGTATTCTTTATGAACATTCAACATATGTTTTTTGGTGATACATTCAAAATTTGCTTAATTGTGTCAGCCCAATCTAACTTTAATGTGACGGTATATTATATTAAATGTAATGTTCCTTTAACAGTTCATATGGTAAATATTATTATCTTAAACAGAAGTCAAATGACTTTTTTTTTTTCAAAAGTTGTGATAAATTGTTGTGTTTTCATAAAACAGGTTCATTGATGTGTGATTGGAACATGTTATTATATGTATAATACTATTTTTATATATACTTATTATTTTTATGTCATACTGTTCCAGTAACTATTATTACTTTAAATCTTGTAGGTAAACCAGCAGCAGGTGAACTGAAGCATGGTGATGGATATCATCTTCATAGTATGGATTCTCATAAAAATGCTTCCTTACCTGCTAACTGGACTACGGATTTTGGGCATCTCGTAGCAGAAAAATGTTTGCTCAGTAGGAGTCCTTACAATTCTTCAAGACGCCGAAAAAAGTCTCCGTTTGATACATTTCCTCTTGAAAGTCAGTGTGAGAAAAATGATTTTAAAGTGGAAAAATGTCAAAATACAAATGACTTATATAAAAATACTAATGAACACCCTTATTTTCCTCAGCCCCAACTAAAGGAAATTGCATTTTTAAGGACTCCTTTAAGAAACTGTACTGAAAATTTGGAAAATATGAAAAAACAGTTTAGCTCTGTTATTCAGAAAACTAAACATGGTGTACTGGGTTTTAAACCATATCACTCTAAATCTCATCATCGTCATCACAGTGATCCTTTACTATCTTGTTTTAGTCAAGAGTCAAAACATGATTCTGACATACTTGATTGCCATAAGTATTTCATAATAAAGCAGCAAAATGAATTGCAAAATGAAGCAAATACAAAATCAAATGTATGCTTGGCATGCAAAGAAATTCATTGTTTGCAAGAAGAAACAAGAATATTGAAGGAGATAAATGATAAGGTTAGACAATGTTTCATTATATGTCCTAATTTGAAATTCATTTTGAAACTTTCATGGGAAGCAATTTACAAATTATAGTAAGAATTATAAATTTAATTTTGAATTATTTTCGATTTCTTTCAAAATGTTGTTGAATGAGAAACAAACGTATTTCCTTTATCATGTTCTTTTATGTGTTTGATACATTATGCATGTTAAATTGTAATACATACGTAACCAACTGTTATCTCTATTGAAAATTCAGTTCTTTGTTCAGAAATTATTTTTCTACACATCAGGGAAGAACGTACCATAATATTATAAACTGTCCACTTGTGGCTTCTAGCTGATTCTCCTTTTTTTTTTTTAAATCAGAGTTGCTACACATCTGAAAAACCTGGAATTCTTATGAATAATGAAAATAACCTAAAATAGTTGATGGTTATATCTTTCATTTGAGGGAAGCAACTGCTGCACCAGTTGTGCTATGATGGAATTACCCCCTAATGTTTTCCACAAAATTTTGATTCCTAATGATGAGAAAAGGTTTCATAAAAATTTAAATAATGTATTTTGACTACATTTTTATAAATTTCAACTTGTTTAGGTAAAATCTATTTTTTTTTGGGGGGGGGGATACTTACATTCAACATATACTGTCTAAAGCATTACTTATGTTTGAGATTTCTTTTCTATTCAACAGGTATTTCTGTCATTTTCATGATTGGATGTTAATGTACTTGGCTAAACTGATTTTTAACTTAATTGAACTTTTTTATTTTACTTAAACTTTTAGTTTTTAAGAACTTGCTCTTAATTATTTAACTGGTAACAAAATCAATGCAACACCCTGAGAACCCTGGCAAATCCTAGAGAAGTTCTTCTGACAATTACTTAGTTGGAAAAAAGAAACGAAAAGAAATTTTCAGGGGAAAATCATACCTTTAGTTGAAAGCAAATTTGTACCATACTCTCTTAAATATAATCATTTATATAATTCTCGGATAACATGTCTTTTACGACTATGCATTATGCAATGTGCTAATTGATACAATAAATGCATAGGTGACAAAAATCATGAAATTGTGAGATGAAATAATACAGATGGAAATAATGTCATATTTGACTTGTATATATTATACGCACTGCATTGGTGTAGCTTTCATTTATCTTCAAATGATTTGTTTAGATAGGTTTCTATCTTAATTTTTGCCATATGATTAGAGTTAATGAACTTTTAATGTGGTATGGTAGTATGTGCTAGCTGGAGTAGATAATTCCATTTCAGAATTCATTGGAGAGTTCAACAGTTTGAGTTCTTCAGCATCTAAAGAGTGCTGAAAATACATAATTTCAGGCCTTATACCTAGAATCATAGTCCTGAACCTAATGACAGAGTCCAGAAACATTTGTGTAGACCGGTCAGTGTTAAAAGACTAGCAATTTTAAATGAAATAATCACAAGAATCAATGTAGGACATCGGTTCATTAAAACAGTGCAGCAAAATTTGCTTTTTATGGTCTGTAAGAGCAGAAGACCGACAAGAGCACCTTTGCCAAAAGCATGACATCACTTGTAGTACTTCTGCTAAGCTCATAACCATTTAGATTTAATCTCAAATGAGTGGGAAACCATGGCTTGGTCAGTTAAATCATGGTTTCAGGCATTAAGAGCTGATAGTAGGGCCTAAGTGTAGCTCAGAGCTCTCGAAGTCATGGGCCCAAGTTTTCAACAAGGCACTGTAGAAGCTACTGTTAGCTCTATAATTGTGTGCACTGTTTCTACATGGCGTGGACTGGGTCCTCTAGTTCCATTATACTGATAATTGACTAGGAACTTTTAGATCAGCTACTTAGGGCTCACTTGCAGTTATACATGGATTTCATAGACCCCAATCAATCAACATGGAGGCATTTTTATAGATAGCAATGTGTAATGTCACTGGGTGTCTACCATTTATAATAGTATTGAAAAAGATTCTATTCAGTTCCAGTGAATAATTTATCCAAATGGATCTCCCAACATGAACTCCATTGATTATTTATGGGACATGATTGAATGGTCAAGCTTTGCACAAAATTCTGCATTGGCGAAGCTTGCACAATTATGGATGACATAAGTAGCAGCGTGATTCAATATTTTTGAAGGAGCCTTACATTGACTTGTTGAGTCCATACTATGTGTGGATAATTTTAAGCATTTAAATTTAAAATAGAAAAAAATATATTTAAAATTAAGGAAAGTATAAATTTTTGTAAAATTGTGCCATTCAATTCCATTTTATTCCTCAATATGGCAATGGTTGATTCTAAAACCAGTATTAGATTCTCATAAATGTAATTAAATGTAGTTGAAGATCAATGCAATAAACCTCTTATTTACTAACTCACTATTTCACTAGTAAATTTACTTGTTCTGAAAAATATTCCATTGAAACAATGTCATTTCTTTTATTTATCATAAACTGCAGGGTTTGTTGGGTCCTTCAAAACTCCTCCAGTAAGTCTTTATGCACGAAATAGTTTTGTTGTTGCCTAGCTGCCTTGTTGATGCCTAGAAACTTATACTAGGTGTCATCATAATGCCTAGATTTATATTCTGATTTTTACCGCTGTTTCCCAGTTAAGTGTTTACGTTCTGTTCAGACTTCCCCTGAACGAATATTACTTGCGAATCGGTGCCATACTGCTGTTCCGACTGCTAATCTTTCAAAATAGTTTCTTTTCATACGAAATACGTTTCATTTATTTTCTGCATCCAATTTAATTTTTGCATTAACTATTCTTTTTTTCTTTCCTTTATTTATCACTCGCCCAACATTTTCTCTGGGGCTTGCTAATCTAAACCTGAGGCTAAAACTCGTATAAATATTTATGCACAAATAAATGGTAATTATTATTATTATTTTTTTTAATTTGTCAATTGTGCATTGCAAGTTTTGATGTCTCTGTAAATTATATATAATATTTGTTTTTTCTCTCTCCTAGTTGTGGCAAAACCTGATATCTGTGCAAGCTACACTGGAAAGTATTCAAAATGTGTCATCTAGCACAAATAGCAAAACTCCATTTGCAGGTTATTGACTCAATTTTTTTGTGATGTAATTGGTTACTGTCAGACCTTGTGTTGTTGCTCACATTTTTTAAATCCCCCCCCCCCCCTGTCTTTTCTTTTAGTTTTCGATCATCAGTTTGATTTTTTTTTTTTTTTTTTTTGTTATTTCCAGCACCTATACATGTTGAAATGCAAAATCATTTTGTATCCTTCACAAGAATTTGAAATTTTTTTTTCAAAGCGTTTAGCATAAATATTTTTGATATTTTGTTATTTTTACTCAAATTTAAATTTTTCATCTGTATTTGATCATTACACAATGTAATATCATAACTGATTTTTTTACAGAATATTAATGAATAATACCCGATATATATAAGCTGTAAAGCAAAACAAAAAGAACAAAAAGAAGTAGTGCAAATGAAAAAAAAAATTACACATAAGATAACATTCATGTAGAAAAGTGATTACGAAATGAAAGCAACCCAGGTAGCACAAATAACCTTTAAACGTTTTATAAACGTTTTTAAGCGGTTGTTACAATGTTAACAACCATTTTACAACCTTTAAAAAACGAAGTATGCTACTTGAGAAAGTAGTCATTTGTTATAGGAAAACTCTGAAATGAATGGAGGTTTTAGTACCTTATTGACTCATCTCTAGCATTTATGCACAAGGTAATGCAGGTGAGCTATGAGGCATGAAAGTAGTACAATGTCCAACGTTATCTTGCGACACATTTACTATCAATGTGCCACTAATTCTATCATAATCCAGGGCTATCCAACTTACCATCCGAGGCGATATCAGATATGATCGATCTATGACAAATCAGGATCACATAGGCCAGATAAGCTGATAATAATGTGAAGAAAGTCCTGTGACACCCTTGCTGTGTAGACCAAGCTTTGTTCTGTTAAAAAATGGCTCCTGGGAGCCTTACCATGAAGGCCAACACATATGACTACAGCATGTGATAAACATACCTCTGATATATGATGGGGTTTTGAATTAACATTTGAAGGTACTGTGTATTATATTTCATGGTACCCCATAACATCTCCCCAGCTGTAGGTGTAGTGTGCTACTGTACAAAAATAGGATTAGAGCTATCACACTGTTTACTCCATTTGTAGAAGTGTCACGTTGAATGGAACCGAATGGAATTGGCTCATAGTGGCACTCGTGTACATATGTAGAGTTCCTTTGGTTAACAACGCAATTGACCCCTTGCTTTTCAGCGATACCCCATAGCTGACGAGATGTTGAGGGGTGCCATTACATACAGTACACGGTTACTCCTAATATTTGTTCACAATATCATCACACTCCAGTGGTACATTCACAACATGCTTCAGTCATAAATGTTGATCATCATGGTAGGACACCCAGGATCCATTTTTCAACAGAACAAAACTTGGGCTCACACAACAAGAGTGTCACAGGATTTCGTTCACAACATACAGGGGACCTGCTCCATCCCCTGATTTGTCACAGATCGAGCATATCTGATACCAATTTCAGTCGATGGTAAGTTGGATATCCTACAATTTTGATCGAATTAGTGGTGCTATTATAGTAACTGTGTAACAAGATGAAGTCAGACGTGGTACGGGACTTTCATGCCTCATAACTTGCCTGTATCCATGCTAGAGGGAACTCAACAAGGTTTTAAATCCTCCACTTATTTCAGATTTTTCTTATAAAAAATGATCTCAAGGATGCCAGTTGAATGGAGAATCCAAAAGTTCTGTCTTAACTCTATTTAAAAAAATTCAGTTGTATTTGGGTTTATTTTTGAGAATGTACATTTGTAATGGTGCTGTATATTCGTATTTTTCGATTTGCTATAATTGAGGCTAATTATTATTGATTTTGATTTGCAGAATTTCTTTCGGAATTTTACAATGCTCAGAAAGCAAAAGAATGTGCCATGGAAGAGAGGATAAAAGTTGTCATTGAAGATAGAAATACTGCTTTTCTAGAAATTGACCGCATGATGGAAGCAGTGGTTGGCCAGTAATATTTTTATATTTCATATTACTAATTATTGTACTTCCTTTTAAAAACTAGTTGTAACAGTTCTACTGCTTTTTGTAAATTTTAAATCTATTTAAAGTATTATTACAGTTAACTTTTTATTTATGCCACAAAACACACTCGATTTTTTTTTATTTTGTATACTTAGATGTTCTTAAATGATGCATTGGTTAATATGAATTTGTGTGCATAGCACACAGATCTTTTTTTGTTAGATATAATAATCTAATAAGTGTTTGATTGCACGTATTATAAATTTTTTTTACTGCTGTCAAATGTACCTTTAAAAAACAGTAAAACTTTCTCAAGCGACTACCTCTCCGTTTCATGAAAATTTGGATACTCAGAGGGGGGTGGCTGCTTTTAAGGTTTTGATGATTGAACTCGCTGTAATCTACCAATGATGCAATTCAATTTATTAAAGTGATCAAAGAAAAAAAATGCTTTTTCAACTATTCCTATTTTTTTTTTTTTTTTTTTGAAAAAATATTTAGTTTGCTGTGTTGAAAGCTTCCCTTGTTGAAAGCTTCCCTTCTTGTTTATGACAAATAGTTTAAGAACTTCATCATCTAGATCAGAAGTAGCACCTAGAGGCACAAAAAAAAGGTTTGCAGTAATGAATACATAAATTTCTTTTAAAATCAGAAGTTCAATATTTACCATAAAGCTAAAACTCAAATTGTATACCTTCTATAGGAGGATTTTGCGGCAAACATTCTTCGGAGTCGCCATTCAGATTCTTTCATTACTCTATAACTGCCCCCCCCCCCCCCCATCCTCCACCTCACCACTAAAATCTAAGCATGGAAAACACCCCGCCATTCACTTCAAACTGGGCTAAAGGTTAAAAATGTGAAATGGCAGAATAATCACCAAAATTATTATGAAGCCTAGACTGGTAACTACCCTGTCACTCAAAGGCATTCAAATAGCTACTTTTAAAGATTGACTTAACATTATACGCATCACCGAAAATTTTTGTGCCATGTGAAATTGGACGTTAAATAAAGCACTATTCAGATTACGACTGATCTGGCTGGCCGAACCGAATTTTTCGCTGTGAAACTGGGTTTTGGAATCCATTGCCATGACAGCACGTTGACCATCGGCTTCCGTCACCGCTCTAGAATGTTGGAGGTCTTTGCCGCTGACTGACAACTGGCTTTTTTGTGTGCCTTCATTGACTCTCGCCAGGTGCACGCTCTTTATGATTTGTGAGGGAATACATTCACTTGACTTTCGGACGGAGCTAGTGCAAATGCTCGAAACTTTTCACTTCCCTCCATCACGTCCGAAAAACCACTTTGTTCAGACGTAACGGTCGTAATGTGAATAGGCCTTGAGTGGTTGGTTCGAAATGTTTAACTGTACATGGATTCCCCTCCCCCACAAATACTTGTAAAACCTGTTTGACATACTTGTAATAATTTCTACTGCTAAATGGGCCTTTTTTCTACTATTAATCATCAATCCCTACTTCAGAACATTAGTTTTCTCCCCCAAAAGTATCAGTTATCTTCAAATGGGAAATTTTACTGCTCCAATGCTTTGAATTTCAGCTCCAGTCATAAGTAAACACCAATTTGTTAATCTTATCTTGTTTATGGCTTTTATTGTCACAACTAAGTGTGGATGTTTTCCTTTTTCCAAAAAGGTTGTGTATTTCTAGTTTAAATAAATGAGACTTGTTGCAAAAAGAAAACATGATGAACTAAGCTATAGTAACACTTTACAGATTTGTGAATTATGCTGCTTAGAAACAGTTCACTAACTGGTAAAAAGCCTTGATGTATAGGCGGGGCCGTCGCAATTCTCTTCTCTACTCTACTCTCCTCTCTTTCTCCCCGCGCCTAACACTGTGAGATTGGGGGAACATGTGACGTCATTCATTGAGTCGAAAGATTGGAGCGTCTTACAAGGCAAATCGGACATGCGCATTGTTGATAGGTGCTTGTAAAAAATTTTTTCTTGATGTTATTCATCAGGGACCTAACTAGATGGGGGCGGAAGGGACTAGTATCCTGGGGGCCAGATTATACAGACGCTAAACTAACGAACTATTGGACAAATTTATATTTTTCTCCAGAAAAAAGTGAGGAATTAAGTCAACTTCTGCGAAGTAAAAAGAAAAAAAGAGTAACTAAATGCAGAAATAAAGATGGGTGGGAAGAATGGACACATAAAAGGAAGGGGGGACGGGGGCGCAGTAAATGGTGGGAATGTATTTTGACCAATACTTGCTGTATATCTTACCTAATCATCCCACTAGAAGAAGGATTCTGCGAACAGAGCCCCTTGAAAGTAGCATTACAAAGCGATGCATTTACTTAAATAGCGTCTTCCTGCCATAAAACCATTATACAATTTTAACATGATGTCTTCTTCAGCTTTCAATGAGGAGAGTGACGGATTATCTCTCCTGCTCGGTTAAAAAAATATTGCTAGGGCTTTCAAGGCAATCAGTCAAGTCCCAATTTTCCACTATTTTTAGCTTATCACAATGCAACAAATTCATTCCTACCATGGCGGCTCGTCCAGGGTGACAAGGGGGCGACTGCCCCCTCACTTCCAAAAATAAAGGGGCTTTACCCCCTCACTTTTCGCGGTTAAAAAGTATTGATCGAGTGAAAAATGATTTTTTACATAGTAGATAGATTAATTTCACCAAAATAAAGCGGAAAATTCCAAAAATAGGACTTGTTTCATGTTATTTCATAAGACTGGATGAAAATCAACCTGCCTGGTTGATTTTCGAGGCCATATTTTGCATTTTTTAGAAGTCAGTAAATCAGCAATTATAAAATCCAATATTATGGCCAAATTATAGTCAGAAAAAAAACCTTTCAAATGTGCTGCATCCTAACTCCCCCTCCCCACATTTTTTTCGATCCTCTCTCCCGTATTTTTCTTGACCCCCCACTTTTTTGGTTCGCCTATGATTCCCACATAATTCTGCTCTATGTGCAGTAATATTTTTTTTTTTAATAATGTATGGTGGGTTTCTTTCGTCCATTATTTTCATATCTCCTCTGTTTCAAGACGCAAAAAGCTTAATACAGAACTTTACTATGAAAATATGTCATAACAGTAAGATATTATATTAACTAAGGGTTTATTTATTCCTCATTTATTTATTTGATACTAGCTTATTACCCGGCTTTGCCCGGTATTGTATTATGTTTAACTTATTTCATACTAAAATGAAATAGTGAGCTTTAAATTGATAATTCATTGTTAATCGTAATCTTTGTTGGAAAATACTCATGTTTAAATGTGTTAAAGTTTATCTATTTGTATGATTAAAGGCTTAACTCTATTACTCTAAAAACTCAAAATTGAAAGATATGGCCTTTTTTCGACAAAAAATTTGAATTTTTGAGCTTTTTGGATTTTTAATAATTTTAAAACCCCGCCTATATGAATTCTAGTGCATCAGAGAACCTCTATGCCAAGTTTGATGAAAATCCGACGAAAACTGTGGATTTGTATAAGGAACAAACATACAAAAATGCATCCATTTTTATATATGTAGATTTGTTTTGAAAAATCTTATGACTAAAAATTTTACTTTGGATTGGGTAGGTATCAATAACATTTTTTAACAGTTTTCAAAAAAAAAAAAAAAAAGAACATGATTTGGAAAGCGCGAAACTTGCAAACCTTATATTTTAAGTATTTTTACTAATTATTTTTATTTTTCAATGTGATAATTATTATACATTCCACATTGATTAGGCTAATATGTACGCCAGCAAAAATATGCAAAAAAATGTATATGTTTTACCACGTGTATTGTACATTCTCATTTTTAAGCGAAAGGTAGGGTGAAAGCGTGCTTTCGATCTAACGCGGAGTACGGAGGAAGGACTCAATGTGTGACGTCACTAAAGCCAGTGTGCGGCCCGGGGAGAGAAAAAGTTACTATGATTCCCGATGGCCCCGGTCTAGGCAACTTAATCAATAGCCACAAAAATTATTTATTGGGCATTTTGAAGCTTTTTATTTAAATCAGTTATAAGTTTACTAAGAAACAAGTGCATGTGTGTGTGTGTGTGTGTGTGTGGGTGTGTGTGTGTGTTAAAGGCATGAAACTACAGCATTATTAGTAATGGAATGATATTATGGGACTGGTCATTGCATTGTATTTTTAAAGCTAAGTTTGATTAAATTCAAGTTTAAGTCCATAAATTCACCCCATCACAAAATAAACAAATGAAAGTTTAAGTAATTCACTCAGAATTACTTTAAATTATTTATTACAAATCAGTATTGAAGCTACAATTAATTTGAAAAGAGCCAGGCAGCAGAGTTTTCTGTGGCAGTCTGCGACTCAGATTAAAAATCTAAGTATTGTCTGCTGGATAATTCGACATTAGTTTAGTCATAAAATTCAAATTAGCTCTGATCATTGCTTAAGAAAATAAGTTGTTTATTTAAAAAACTTGAAGCATGTTCTACCAGTCAATTATAGCAGTGGAAATTACAGTATAAATCTTGATTCGACAAAATTGAAGTTAAAACAAAATTACTATGTTTGGTTCTCCCCCCCCCCCCCAATCCCACACAAACATTCTCCAGACTTACACAAGAATATACATTGCATGTCACAGTATCAAATTTTTTCTGCTACCAGGGAGAGAAGAGCCAATATAGCTTACTTCAACATTACCACAAGAGAAAGATTGATGCCATTCACTTCTAGGAATTCATTATTAACAAACCCTGAAAATGCAAATAGAATTTCTTGCATGTACAAATCTTTTTCTCCTTATAATATTGCTAGACCTACCTAATATGGATATTAATATAAATGTTGCAATGCATACAGTTACAAAAAATCTGTGTTGTCTTGAAATTTATCGATTTTTCAAATATAAGGTATTTATTTCTCTTTGTTTGAATTCAAAGCTTTGGAATGCAAGATGTCTTACTATTCTTATGGATGACCAGCAATTTCATGTAAAAAAGATACTAGAGAAAAACGTTATGAATGCTATATAGAAGCCAGTATCAGTAGCTTATCAACTGATAATTTCCCTGTTATATAAGCAAACATTTTTTTTAATATTTGCATTAGTCTTTTGACTGTACTTCCCATTTTTATGCATTAAAAAAAATATTTACTTTTATCGCTAAATTTTAAAAATTTCTTTTGCATGTACAGGGTGTCCGCGCACCTGGAAAGTCATGGAAAGTCAGGGAAAGTCATGGATTTCATATATGATCGAAATTGGTCATGGAAAGTCATGGATTTCAGCGAAAAATGTCCAAAAGTCATGGAAACTGACTGTTTATCATGGATTTTAGCGCTCAGGATCGGTGGTTATTTCTCCCGATCTCGAAAGAACAAAAAAACATCCATCGTCATTCTGCTTCGTTATTGCAAGGTTCCCGCGACTTTGAAAAGTCCTTGAATTTCATTTGGTCTTTCAAGAGATCTGGAAAGTCCTTGAAAATTTTAAAATGTCCTTGAAAACTCCAAAAGTATTATTTTTCGTAGAAAATGTGCCGAAAAATCGGCGATCTTCGAACGTTCACGATCGTGCTCCTGCAAAAAAATTGTGTCCACCAAAAAATCGGCAATCGTCGGGATTTCGAAATCGGGAGCCGTTTTTTCAAGACGAAAATTTAAAAAAAAAAGAAAAAAAAAACGAGAAGTTTTATTTTTGCGCATAATCGGCAATCGTTAAAAGTTCGCGGTTAGGCGCCGCTTTTTCGTTTCGCTTTACTTTTAAAATAATTTAGAAATAGAATAATCAGGATTGGATTTTTATACAAAAGAATATCTTTAACAAGTTAAACATGAGCTTTTCTGAAAAATACGTTTTTACTGGTATCTTAATGATTTTCTTTCAACAAAATTGAGATTTGTCTAATGGATTAAAATTATTTTTCGAATTTTTTGCTTCCATGATCATTTTTTTAGAAATACCAGGGACAGAAATACGTGTGTATAGGGTTTTGTGCAACTTATTTTTTATTTATTTATTTATTTTTGGTTGACATTCTAACATTGAGCACGTGCTTCGCCGAAAATGGCGTGCCATTGTTAAGTCTTCAATCCTTTTGCATCCTGTAAATACTTCAATTATTTTGATATTCTGAAGCTATTTTTATGTTGTGCTACGTTAAATATACTCATTGTTCATTTTATTTTAATAATTTATTTATTTTTGAACTCAAATTTTAGCTCTTCCAATTTATTGGTTTCTAATAGTTTTTAAGAAAACACCGAACTTTTAAAGACAAAGTGCTTCCTTGACTTTTCATTTGTTTATTTAATTACACAATACAGGCACGTTTTTCCTCGAGTTCGAAAAAATCGAGTAAAAGCTGTAATTTAAAAAGAAAAAAAAATCACCATTTTTTCTTGGAGGGGGGAAGAGAAAAGAATACGGGGGGAATAGAATACATTTTCATGCACAGACTGGCAAAATAGGGTGATCACATTATATCCTGGTCTTGTTCTGAAATTATAAATTTTCTTCATTGAAAAAAAAAAAGATTTGTTGTCTGATTGTTTTTATGCTTGAACAAATAGAAAATGTTGGTGTTTACCATTTTTACCATTCCTTTGAACTTGAATAAGCCAAAGAATTGCTTCCAATATACCTTTCCCTAAAATTTTCTTTTTCATATTGATGAAAAATATTTCACGATTTTTAGGTTTTTCATATTAAATCTGTAAAGAATCTGTACTGTGCATCAACATTTACATCACTTTTGAAATTAATCTTGATTTTTGTGCAGACCCTTTCTTAGAAGTTAATTCCTGGAAAATTTTTTAAACCTCCTTAAAAAGTACTTGAATTTTATTTTTAAGATTGTAGGGGAACCTTGTATTGGGTGCAATCTGATTAGTTAAAACCCGTGAGCGGCGAATTTTCCGAATGTGCGCGGACTTTGTCCCCTGACTGACCATAGAGCATGTGACGCATTTATTCAATTTGAATTTCACACTTTCATACTTCTGCTTTGGGGGATAATAAGTTGTTTTGACTTTTAAATGTTGCTAAATCCTTGTACTCATTTTTTTGTATCAATAAATTGTTGCACTTGATCTGTTTCAGATATATTTGGTTAAGTTCTTTTTTTAGCTTTGGTTAAATTTATTTGCATAGCTTAAAAAAAAAAGAATAGTTTCGAAAAGCAAAGGTACAGTCTTACACCTTATATTGATATTTATGCTCTATTTTGATGTCAGCGTCAAATGAAATAGTTAAAATTGTAAGTCATGGAAAATTGTTCGCAAAAGTCATGGAAAGTCAGGGAAAGTCATGGATTTGAAAAGTCCAGGTCGAGCAGATACCCTGCATGTAGAATCTTGTCTTCAACAATGAGTTTTAAAATAATAAATTAGAACTTGATTAAATTTAAATAATTACTTGTGATAATTATTTGTTATTAACTTTTAGACGATGTGAAGATTCAGTTGAGAGTGATGGCCTTGAAAATTCTTTACAGAGTGCAGGAAAATGTTCAGATAAGGTTCATATTTTATTTTACATGAATAAGTAGTCATCACATATGTGATACTTGTATTCTTACCAAATTATCTTAAATTCATCAAATTAACTATGCATTAATCAAATTTATTCAATAATTTCAAAATTAATTTGTAGGCCTTAGGTTCTAAATTCAATGCTATTTAGAATATCAGCCTTTGAACTTGCAGAGGTCAAAGTTGTCTTGATTTCCACAAAACTCCTAATCTTTTCTCCTGAAATTCCTAATATTTTGACTTTTTCCCTAAATGTTCTAAAATGTTCATCATTTTGCGCCACGTTTTGCAGGAAAAAGAAGGCTTCAATTAAATTGATCCTAACTTTTTCTTGCAGTCTTATTCTCTTATTTTTAGCATTTCTCAATTTCAATTGAAAAGCATACATACTTGTGAGTGGTAAAAATCATTTATCTGTCAAAACTTAAGTGATGAGATGTCACTGCAATCTCAGTATTTTAAAGATCAAACAGTAGGCTTGAAAATTCAAATTTCAATTTAGTACCTTGTGTGCAATTGACTATTGTGGGCCTTTTTTTATTATAACCTAGCCTTGTTATCCAGGATCTATTCTTTTAATCAAAATAATAAGGCTTGATTTTCTCAAGCCTCAACACTAAATATTAGTGGAGAAAAGTATAGCATATGAAAATGTCACTACATTGTATGCATTCTATAAAATGGAAGAAAATTGAAATTTAATATTGTATTTTTTTTTTTACTTAATAGTAACTCAAGCATCAATTCTTGTCAAAAAACACTCACAAGGCAGTCAAAAATTTCAGGCCCCTCATTTCAAGTTTTTCTCATGGGGGTCACAGGATGCAAAAACAAGGTAATTTCATCGGAAAACAACAAAAGCCACTCCCACTTATATAGAAATACATTGATTTCTCAAAGTCAGGTGGGGATGCAATTGCTCCCCTCTGACCCCCCTAAATGATGGGCCTGCACAAATATATACAGATAGATAGATGGATGGATAGATAAATCTTATGTATTATTTCTCTAGCCTGTTTTCTGTTACCATTAAAAAAATTTTATTTTGTCAAATTCTCATGATTTAGCTCTCATTTTAAAACTTATTGCTTCTATAGAAACATTCTTATTCATGTTCTGACTAGAACTTATGTTGTGTTTGACTTTTGAATACACTTTTTCACTTATGCTTCTCTTTTACTTATGCGCCTTTTCTGTTGGTCCCTTGTGTTGGCACATAAGTGGGAGTTCATAGTATTTCACTTTAAAAAGGTATTTCAGTTGTAAATTTCTTTCGTTTGTTTTCTTTAATACTATTAAAGTATAGTTCATGTGGTTGTGTACAACTCAAAAGGATATTTATAAAATGAATTTCTTTGTTCGTTTCATTTTATCTTGTTAACTGTCATTTGTTTTGCTTTTTCTCTTTAAATACATTTTTTTTTTTTTTTTGTACTTTTTAGGATTTGCATGAAGTAATACAAGAGATTGAGATGATTGACAACCCAATTACACTTTTACAAAAAGAAAAACTGCTGTTGAACCATATTTATCGCTCTAAAGAAGTAAAAAATGATTTTCTTTCTCATGAATTAAGGCTTGTACTTAATGAAAGGGATAATCTACAGGAAAAAGTAAGCTTTAAAATTCAAACTCCATCATTAAAAAAATAGAAAACTCTGGAAAGTTTTTTTAGAAATTAAAGAAAATAATCATAAATTGTGAATATTTTATTAAACTGCAGTTTAAAGTAGTCTTTTTTTTTTTTTTTTTTGGAAAATATTGCTCTAGGTAACTACATGAAATACACCACCAGCTCGGCCATGTCACCCAGATACTACAGTTTTATCCTCATTCGAAATCATCAGTCTGTCTTAGACAGTAGCCCAGCTAGAAGCAGAAACCCTCTTATGAAAGCTAAGAGTATCAAACAAACTGGTAACAATAGTAAGAATTGCACACCTTTGCTACCAGTTTATTTGGCACTCTTAGCTGCGATAAAAGGATTTCTGCATCCAGCTTTGTTACTGTCTATGCCAGACTGATGGTTCTTAATAATGTTTAAACTGCAGTTATCTCAATGATATGGCCCAGCTGGTGGTGTATTTCATGTAGTTCTGCCTTTGCCCTGGCTTAGGATGGTGTTGTACTACTTTATACCCAAGCTTTTGCCTTCAATTTATGAGTTGAACCATACCATTGTTGTGGTTGTTGATATATGTAAAATTTTATGGCTATAAAATCATAAAAATCCACTTTTTTCATTCAGTTACCAATATTCTTCTGTAAACTTGATATAATTAAACTGGTTTTCATGAACCCTCTGTGAACCGACTTAATAATAAAGTTAAGTCAATAAAAAATTTAGAAATTGGTTAAGACTATAAAATAGTTTAAATAAGGGATATCAGGTTTTCCCAAACAAATAGGTCAATTGGTTTTAAAACCAAAACAAAATAAAATTCTCAAAAAGGCTTTAAAAACAAAATTATTTCAAAACAGTCAGAGTTTGGGGGAATTGGGTATTTGCACTAATTGGTTGTAACTTTATAATTTTTAAGCTACATTATATTTTTTAGGCAGTAGTTACAAGCAAAATTCTAAAGATTGGTGTAGAAGAAAAGAGGGTAAAAACGAAGGTAATTTTATATGAGAACTCAAACATAGGGGAGAAAATAATGTTTTTGAAGTATATTTTAAAATATGTGAGTAAAGAAACTTTGAATCTTGTTTTTTTTTTTCGTTCTTTCTTTTTTTTTTCCTTTCAAAAAAGATATTTTTCTGCTGTTAAAATCACGCTGCTCTGTAACTCCTCGAGAACATGTTGAACCTTTATGTTTGTTTTCATTCAATCCAAAATTCTTGAAAAGAGGATAGGAACTGGCTTATAACTCGAACTATCAATAACTCTAAGCTTTTAGCTGGTCCCTTGGGACTTCGAGTTATCAAGACTTGACTGTATTTAAGATGTTAATTTGCATCTTAAGAAAGTTAATCTTTATTTTTTGGAATTTAAATAAAATTTTCAGTTAATTATTTCAAAAATATAAGTTTATTAATTTATGTTTTTAGTGAACATTTTTAGAATAATTTTTTTATAATAATAATAATATATGGGTCATTTCAGCGAAAATGGTCCAAATCAGTCCCGATACTTCAGAATTTTGATAATCAATTTTAATATTTACCACCAATTAATTGTATTTTTTTATTTGTTATCCATTTAATTGTGTGATATCAAGTGTTACTTATTTGGGCATAAGGCATTTATAAAGGACTCAAAAAAAAAAAAAAAAAAAATCGTCAGAAGAAGGAAAAAATGACATCCCAGCTTCAAGTTGCTAGGACTTAAAATGCAATTTAAGATTAAGCTGAAATGCAACAACAAAATTAATTGCACTGCACAGCACAAAAAAAAAAATGCTTCTGATACCCTTTCTGCTGATTTTTATAAATGTAAAAAAAAATCTTGGGAAAACACTTATTTATCTTCGTCCCTAGATTTTTTATGCTCTGAGTTGTCCACTGTGTTACCAGCCTTTCAGAAATAAAATAAACAATTACATTCAATCTGATAGTTTTTTTAAGAAGTGTAAGTAGAATATCTTCTGTGATTACTTAGACATTGAGCTATATAGTCAGCAACTAAGATGAGCCCAATTCTTTTCTGATGATAGTTAATTTGAACTGCTGGATGTCCACTCTGTTACAGTTGCATTAATGGTGAAAAAAAAAATTTTTTTCTTAAAATTGCAGACAATAAGTTTTAGGATGTTAAGTTATTTTATATCTGTTCTGTAATTAACTTTTCTTTACGATTAGAAAGATATTTTTAAACCCCAATTTTTCCTCTCTGTTAGTGTTACACAAAGTGGTCAAAATATTCAAAACCCCTTCATGAATGACTCACATACAAGCCATTTATACATTATACACAAATAAATAGAGAATAATTTTTAAAACAATGATTAGTTGGCGGCAATAATTTAATTTGATAAACTGAACTCGACAATTTCAAACATATGTACCATTTTCGTTGGAATTACTCATACTTACTTACATTATATATATATATATATATATACTATATATATATATATATATATATATATAGGGTGTCATAATCAGACGATTTCGCTGAACCGTCTGGGTAGGCAAGTGTAGGCAGTGCCTACCCATGAAGAAAGAAATACCAATTTGTTAATTTCATTAAATGACTTGTATATGCGCTCGATTTGGAAATATAATAGGCATTGAAACAGCGAATTATAAGCAGAAAAAACCCCGGAAATGTTCATTTTTCTTCCTTAAGAAGCACCGACTGCAGCTGCTTTTCAACCACTGTATCTCCATTGTGCGTAGCATTATAGGAAGTGCACGTGCCCCGCACTTTTCTCCCCTAATGCTCGAAAAGCGGCGACGAAAGGCTGTCCGGAAAGTGCCTTTGCGGTTTCTTCTTTTCTCCGCCGAAACTTGACTACGTGATGCGCAGAACTGTGCCTGTCGAGTCTGTGGCGTTTCTATGGTCTAGACGTCTTGATACCGTCTTTTGTACAGTACTGTTGAATGCTTACAGTTTGCTACTCCATTGTCGTGTTTTCTTTTTTATCAAATGCAGTAATTTTCAACTGTTTTAGGTTTTTTTTGTATCCCGCTTTTTCGTAGGATTAAGTTGAAACTGTATCCAATATGGAGATGAGATACATAAATTATATACATATATGCAGGCGAATATTCCTGCATATATCTATTTTATTTGTATTGTAAGTAAACATCTTTCATATTCATATTATTTTATTGCTTTTCACATTTTATGCGTTTTTAAAAATCTATATTATTCCACAAATCTTCGCATCTGCCTACCCTAGGCATTAATTGACGGCACGTGCCTGATATATATATATATATATATATATATATATATATATATATATAATATATATATATATATAAAGATGTTAATTTGGATCCAAGAATTTATCTTTATTTTCTCAAAATTAAGTTAAATTTCAAGGTTATTATTTTTGAATTAGTTTATTAATTTGTTTTTAAAAAAGTGAATGTGTTAAGCATGACTCTTAATGTATTTAAAAAGATTATTTGCATCTTTTATGAATGTGCTTCTTAATTTTTCGGAACTAAAGTAAAATTTAAAATTGATTATTTGAGCATAAGTTTATTATTACTTTTTTTTAACGCACTGGTCCTGTTTTAATGTTTTCTTAACTTGCATGTAAAAAAATTATATTCGTATTGTTCTTTAAAAAAATTTCAAGGCAAAATTTTGTTTTATATTATTGCAAAATTGGAAACAAGAACCTGTGTTACTTTGTAATGAAATTTAAATTCATATAACTCTAATACTATATGCATTAATTTGAAAAAAAATCGTTTACTAAGCTTAGTTTTTTTTTTCTTTTTGTAAATCAACTATCATGGACATGATATTGATGAAATATTTAATGACCATCATTTATGCAGAAACTTATTGAAATGATATCTGAAACAAAAAAGCTTTAAATTTAAGCGAAGAATAATTAAAAGTTTAAACTATGAGTACATACAGAAATATTTTTTATCAATTTTTTAAAGTTTACCTCTTTTAAAGAAAAAATGCAGAAATAAAACACCATATGCTAGTGTTTCATTTCATATGTAGTGCTACTCGTGTACAATAAAATATAGAGGCTTTAAAAATTATATTTCAATGTATTTAACACGTTCTTAAAGAAATGATGCGTGGAACAACTTTAATTTATTGTATTAAAGCTGCATTACATAAAAATAAGCGAACATGCTATGTAACTGTAATACCGGATATCCGGTATCTGGTAGGTGATGATCCACCGGATATCCGATATCCGGCAAAATCACTATCAGGTCCATCCCTAGTCCAAGCATAATGCAATTTCACCGGAAAACATCAAAAACCACGCCCACTTATACGTAAATACATTTATTTCTCAAAGCCGGAGGGGGGGTCAATTGACCCCCCTACCCCCCCCCCCCCCCCTAAATGATGGGCCTGGAAGCAATAAAGAAAGTTCCAGTGTTATAGATAAAAGTAAAACCTGAAAATTTTGAAATGGATTATATGTGCTATGGGGGAAGTTTACTATGTGAATTTTTTTTTTTTCCGTTCTTAATTGGAAGTGATTGGGAAATTAATCTGAGACTTCAATTATGATTTTCCTGATATTAACCCATATTTATGTATATATATATACACACACACACACATATATATATATATATATATATATATATATATATATATGTGTGTGTGTGTGTGTGTGTGTGTATACACATATATGTATATATATAGATAAATATATATATATCAAGGGGGCGGCATTTCAGCATTTCGTTTGAGGGGGCGAGTTTCTTAAATATAAAGTACCTCAGTATTGGACGAAATACATATTGGTGAAAAAAAAACATCTTAAAATGGATTTAATATTTAGAAAAATTGGAGTTACGAAACAATTTAAATTTTTGCGACCAAAGCGGATAATTATTTTATAACTAGTTATCACATAAAATGTCTTGATCAAAAAATCAATATTTAACTTTCGGTCAAGTTATAATCCACAGTGTTTGGAGTCAAAAAGACGAGTTTTTTTTTCATCGATTCCCAATGTCTTGTTGTATTTCCCAAACAGATAAAGTTGATAATCCTTTCTTGTCCCGTTATACTTGTTTCAGAGCAATTTTTTTTTTTTTTTTTTTCAGATTCCTCTCTTATTAGAAATAATCTTGAAAATATGTTTAAACTATCAATTTTTGTTGAAAATGAACAAGCTATTTTAGTTCCTTTAGATCATTGATTTGTATTATACATAAATTGAGTTTACCAGATTATAACATTCTGCGAAAAATATTTGGGGGTGCGACCATCCTCTCTTGCCCCCTTATTTGCCGCCCCTGATATAAACATAGATACATATAGATAGATAGATAGATAGATAGATAGATAGATAGATAGATATATCAGTGACGTGCCGTCTGGGTAAGCAAGGTAGGCAGTACCTACCCACGAAGAAAACAGATCAACCTTTTAATTTCATTCAATGACAAATGATGCGTAGATTGGAAAAAATATTTAAGTATTACGCAGCGAGTACAGTCGAAAAGAAAAGGAAGGAATTTTTCTATTTTTGTACAACTGAAAAGCATCATCCGTCGCTGCTTTTCGACCTCAGTATCTATACAACGTATAGTATCAAGACACTCACGTGCCCTCACTATTTTCCTCTTCGCATCAGCCAAAGCGACAGTGAAAGCAGAATCAAAAGTGCCTTCCCTGCGCAGGTAACGAGTTTTTGTTGGGTCTAAAGACCTTTATTTTTGTTCCCAGGCTCGCAGGGTTATGTGTTATTAAAATTATAAGTATGAATTAAAAGTAAAATTAACGTACGAACCTCCTCTCCCCACGTTTCGTTGACCATGCTGGCGCAGTACACTTCAAACCAATCGCAGCCATCTTCCGAATCAAAACATAAGAGTTGAGTTGTATGTTTTCGGCTACTGTCTATTTTTCAAAATTCAGAGTCTATTTTTTAGTGGAGGAAAATCCACGAGGCTCATATGCTAATGAGCGGAGCATTATGGTAAATAATTGTGATGTATGCTGACGCACTTGCCACGATAAATAGCAAGCACTACCGATGTTCGAGCTCTTCTCTTTTCACCTCTTCAGCCTCGAGCTTGTTGTGCTCTCGCCTGTAGCTGCGTAAGCAGCGTGGTGTGTCGGGTGGTGTTTGCCCTGCTGGACTAGAATTTTGAGTAGTGGCTTGTGAAGCTACTTCACTGTTTTTAATTGGATGAGCTCACCATTTTTTCGATTTTAAAAGTTTCCAGTATCTGCATAAAATACCAAGTCCTGGACCATGATGTCATTGGTGAAATTGGTCAGGTGAAGATTGACAAGTGGTTTTTCTTAGTGGCTGGGTTTCATCACGCTTAATGAACCCGGGGACGACTGCACGGACATCTGGAAAATTTACGAGTTGGAGTGTCACCAGCCGATTGATCGTGCCAGCCAGATAGTACCGAGCCGGGGGCTCGAGTTCGCCAGATTCCCTGGACGTGTCGTCTAAAACCGGAGATCAGATTTGGTGATATAGTTTATTGTATATTCTCTAAAGACTCCAAAACAAAATGTGCAACCCTTTTGAGTGGAACTTTTATAAAGAACTTTAAATTTAAATTCATGTGTTTTGATAACTAATAAACTTAAATATTTTTTTGGAAATATTGTCTTTTAACTTGTCTCTTCACGGACACTTTACGGCATATTTAATTTTTCATGGCTTTAACTTAGTTTTGTCTCCTAGAGACTTTAAAACTAAATTTAAATTAAACCCAATAGTGGTAACAAAGCCAACAGTTTTCTCGCTTCAGCGCAGCGCTAAACTCCGTAAGCTTTGCTCTGTCTCTGCTGGTTTCTTCGATTCTCCACAGAAAACTGAGGACGTCTCAATTTGTGTTTCCTGTGGTGTTTTGTTTTCCATGAAATGTTTAAGTCATTTTCAAATGTTTCGGATTTTTCAATTGTCATAGTGTTTCCCATGTTTTAGTTGAAACCTCAGGATAGTTGTTCCATTTAAACTATTTGTAAAAAAGACTTACGAAGAAATGCGACAAAGTATTGAAACATTCATGTCATTACTGTTAGAAATATTTTATCGCATGATTTTATTTCCCATGTATATATTGTTGTAACTAGTGTTATTTGCCATCACTATTATAGAAGTATTTTGGCAGAGCTATTATATTATCGCGTTCAGCTTTCTCGCCAAAATCAAATTTTTTCTTTAGTTTTCCACTTAAACCTAATAAATGTTAACAATTAGTACGTGAAAGTAAATTTCAAAAAATTAGCTTTTGGAGTTGATAAGGATGCATTCAGCAGTCTAACAAAAATTACAGAAACTTTATTGATATTATAAGACTGATAGCAGATTTAGCAGATATTTATGGGAACAAGTTTTTTGTGACAAATGTATAAAAAATGTGCTTGATTTTATTCTTGAAAAATTAACTGATCCACCTGTCTCAAGAAACAAGTTGTGCAGTTAATTTTGACTATTTTTACCAGTCACAATCGCTTTTGTAGAGTGAATATTTTCAACCATAATATTTTCGACCCATTGTGTAGCCCATAAGAATTATGGGCTACACAAGGAGTAGAATGACAAATTAATGACTTTCATATCTTATTTTGATATTCATGGAAATATAAAGTGAATAAAATGAAACAAGACACCAATTTCAATTTTTATGAAAGTCACAGATATTTTTACTACAATGAAAGAAAGTAGAATGGGAGTTTTCTACAGAACTAGATGAATACTTTGCTCATATGTTTATACTAGGATTACGAAAAAAAATCATATTCATACTGTTTTAATACGGTTAATATCATATGCGTTTTTCAACATTTGCATTATTATTCCTCAAATCATCTCATCTGCCTGCACTGGGCATTCCTTCACGGCACGTGCCATATATATATATATATATATACAGGGTGTCCACTCCAATCGTGGACCAATAGCTAATTTCTAAACCGTTAGAGATAAGCATATAGTTAATTTAAGAAAAAATCTCCAAATTACGAAAGGAATTTTGGGTCCATTCAATGTTTTTCAAAAAATCAAATTTTGAAAGAGTTACGAAATTTAAATTTTTATTCAGCCCCCGAGTCCTATCAATCATATTTAGCAAAACATTCTTGACACTGTAACGTTTAAAACTAAAAAAAAATCACTCTTCTACCACAAAAATTGACCGAGTTATGACGTTTTGAAAAATCAAGATTTTGAAGGATTTCGCAAACGGTCCCTTAAGTGATCTCTCGATGACGTCATAAAACAATGCAAAATCTTGATTTTTCAAAACGTCATAACTCGGTCAATTTTTGTGGTAGAAGAATGATTTTTTTTAGTTTTAAACGGTACAGGGTCAAGAATGTTTTGCTAAATATGATTGATAGGACTCGGGGGCGGCATAAAAATTTAAATTTCGTAACTCTTTCAAAATTTGATTTTTTGAAAAACATTGAATGGACCCAAAATTCCTTTCGTAATTTGGAGATTTTTTCCTAAATAAACTATATGCTTATCTCTAACGGTTTAGAAATTAGCTATTGGTCCACGATTGGAGTGGACACCCTGTATATTAGGGTGATTCAAAAAAAATTTTTTTTGAATTTATTTGGTCTTACCCCGCAGTTTTTTTACACTATTCATGAATGTGATGTATGTGAAATTTTAGCTCAATTGAATAATATTTAGAGGTCGTGCAACGCGATCGAATTCTATTGAAAATTAGCAATTTCGAGAGTTGGAGTACATAACTTCATTACCCGAAATAATATTGTTCTTCATATAAAATGGAATAATTGAAAATGTTAGTTTACTCTACTAAATAATTAGTCAATAAAATAATAGCTCAAAGTGAGTTGTAACGATGTCCTTATTCATGTAAAGAAGAAACTCAAAATATATCAGCTGTTTGATCCTGAGCTTTGGAATCTTCAAGATAGCTATCAACAAGGCTTTGTACTACCAAAGAAACTGAGGATTGTAAATGACAATACGGAGCGTGGTGTGGCCCTTATTGAAGCATTTGTTAAGACTATCACTAACGACGATAAACAAAGATAGTGTCTTCTTCAAGTAATACAGAAACACAGAAAAGGTTTTAAAGTTGCAAAAATGTAACCTTAAAAAGTATTGCAAGAATTAATGACCGAACTATAATTAATGTATTTAAATTTGTTTTTTATATTTTTTTCGTATTTGATTAGTTTTCATACTTTTCTGCATTTCATTGGTTTTTCAGATATATAGTTCATTTTGTGATTGCACGTTTTTTTCTTCAGAGAAAAAAACAGCAATAAAGTAACTTTATTATTATTATTTACGTTCGCATTTGTGCAACTATTATAAAATTTGAAGTACTCCTAAAGGTAAACATAGTTTACTAAAATTTTGGACAAATAATTCAGGGTATATAAAGGCCTAAATAAGACGGTAAGACGAACAAAAATACAAAGGCTACTTTTTTCCATAGATATCATTTACGTTCACGTTTTTATCAATATCGCGAAATTCCAAGGCGTTTGTGCGACCTCTAAATATTAATATATTTTTTCAAAATTTTGCACAAATAATCAGTGTATATAGTGGCACAAAATAAGAGGGTAAGACGCACAAAAATACAAAGTTTTTTTTTCCATGCATATCTGAATCACCCTATATACATTATCATTTCCCAAGTTTCACGATACAAAAAAATTTGCACATTATCATTTCCCAAGTTTCACGATACAAAAAATTTGCAACATTAATTCAAATCTAGACTCAGCAATAAGACAATTAATTGTAACTTTAACTGAAAACTGCTACCCCGTGAATTTGATAAACAGTCTTATCAGTAGCACATTGAAGAAGCCCTAGGTTGGTAGATCTTGAGTAAAAGTTCGTGTTTTTGTATTTCGTGTAATTTCATGTTGTCAGTTTTATTTGAATTTTTATTGATTATATATGGTGTCTTTTGAATTGTATTCTCTCATGTTTATACATAAATGAATTGGACTTCTAGTGACCTAATGCTTGTTTGTGAGATGTCGGGGGCTAAAAGTTGCATCTTTTTAGGCGTTTTGCCTGCAACTTGCTAGAAACATCTCACTCCACTTTTCCCTACCCTAGGGGAGTCCCCCTGATGAAGGCCCCAGGGTCTTTTGGGAATTTTCTCTTTGCTTCTGTTTTTAACAAGATTTTTTCGCAAATTTTTATACTTCTAATTAAAAATATGTCTGCTACCAGATTCAAACAGCTGCCGCAGGCACCTTTTGACCTGTGTGGTGAAGTTTATTTTCCTGTTCTATATGTATCTTCAACTACTTTGTTTATGTTAATATATATATATATATATATATATATATATATATATATATATATATATATATATATATATATATATATATATATACATACATACATACATATATATATATATCCTGACGACTTGAAATCACGTAGCAATGGAAGGTCAGAAATGCTTTCATACAGCTGTGATATATACAGAAGCACCATACATAAAAACAGACGATAAGTGAGAAATCTTTTTGATCATACATGTATTAAAGCAAAAGGTACATGGGTGAAAGAAAAGGGTTCAATTTTTATACAGGCTACAGGTATGCTCTTAGCATACTCGAGTTTCACCGTGTCGCAAAAGCATTTTTGACCTCTCATTGCTATATAATTTTAACTTGTTAAGATGCACCCTACACCTTCAAAAAGTTCTGAAAGGCTTAACTGGGACACCCTGTAAATCTATTATATCTATTTATTTATTTATTCTCATTCATTCATTTATTTATTGATTTATTTATTTACTGATTAATTGATTGATTGATTTTCTATCTATCTATTTATTTCTTTATTTATTTTTATTATTTTATTTATTTATTAGGGTAGCATATAGGTGAAAAATTAACTTATATTTTTACAAGTCTTACCCCTATTTCTTTTCCTTTTGGGTCAGTAAGTAACTGTTTTTTTTTTTTTTTAATAATAACAAATGGCGCAAGGGGGTTCAAAAATGGAAAAAAAAAAAATTTTTTTTTCGTCTTTTGTTATAAGTTCGTATTTATAATTCAATTTAAAACAAATATTTAATAGCAGTCCCAAGTAGCACACTTCGTTTTTTAAAGGTTGTAAAATGGGTATTAACGTTGTAACAACCGATTAAAAACGTTTATGAAACATTTAAACATTATTTTGTGTTACCTGGGGTAATAACTGAATTAAAGACTAGAATTGCTTAAATACATAATACATAGGTTTTTACAGCATATGAGTGGGCTACCGCCCCTGTAAGCTGTCGCTCAACATCCCTTGGAACTCTAAGCAGTTTTGTTCGGATCACCTTGCAATGTGAACTTGGAGTTCTCTAAATCATTACATACTATATCTATAAACTTAACGCTATGTTTTAATGCATATTTGATACAATTAGTTTATTATGGGACATACAATTTTATTTATTAATTATTTAAATTTGAAGAAAAACAGATTTTACTTTTTGCATGGTCACATTTATATCCTCTGCGGCACCATTAAAAGTTGTTATAATGTTCTAATTTTTTTTTTCTGGTGTTAGTTTTTGACCAGATGTAAAAAAAATGAGGGCATGAGAGACTCAAGAAAAAGCAAAGTTAAATGAAATAAGGGCCACCCTAATATATATATATATATTATATATATATATATATATATATATATATAGATATAGATATAGATATATATAACAACAGAATACAAGTTAAGCAAAATTACAAAGACGAAGGAGATAAATTAAAGCAGTAATTATTAGAAAATTTGAATCGAGAACTCTTTAGCCATAGAGAATTCAAGGATGGTCATAAGACCAATAAATTTGAATACAAATTAAGAAAAGATATTTATAAGCTCTAAACATATATATTGCAGAGCTGCAATGGACAAAAATACCAAATGCCAGATTGTATATTGCTTACAGTATGACATTTGGTGTTTTAGCGTATTGTAGCGCTGTAATATACAGTCAATTCTCGATAACTTGAATTTAAGGGACCGGAAAAAAACTTCGACCTATCGGAAGTTCGACTTATCATTAGTTTCGATTTCCGACATTTTAGTAATAAAAACTTGTAATATTCAATTAATGTATAGATAACTGACAAGTAAAATATACACTATTTGAATTGAAACATTAAGAAAAAAAGCAAAAGAAAGCCACCTTTTTATACATATTTCATTCTTGTGGGATAATCCGTCATTTTAAGCTGCATTGAGCAGTTTTGTAATTTAAAAAATGGTAAACATTACAGCTTTTTCACATGTCGTTCTTCCTTGGCAACAGACCTTCCATGGTTTGGCCTTCCATGGTTTGTATGTACTCTTCCTTGTAAACCTCAGTGTTTCAATCACATTTCTTCAATTCACATTAAAGACATTTCATTTATCAACTACTTTAAAAGTCGTTTGTTTTAAATTTAATAATCACTATGCCACTGTCACGATTCATTGAAGATTGAAGAAGCAAAACTTTTGGAAGTGCAAACAATACAGCAAGAGCCACCACAGGTGTTATTCCTTTATTACACATTGCTTCAACAGACCTTTTTTTGACTTCAGATTTTCCCTGAATGAATCCCCCCCCCCCTCCCCACAAGAGAAGAATAAATAAAATTTCACTCTCACTTCAATGTTTTTTCTACTTTTTTACTCTCAAATGTTTAGTCACTTCAAAAAGACTTTGAATTAAGGGAAGTTAACTTCGAAATATTGAGGAAGATTAACATAGAATTGAAGATAAAGGGATCGGGACCGAATGAGAAATTCGAATTATAGTAATATTCGAGCTATCGGACTTCGAGTTATGGCGAATTGACTGTATATATTTAGAACTTAAGATCTTCTTAGTTGTTTGTTTTTTGAATTTTTTGGTCTTTTGACCATTCTTGAATTCCCCATGGCTGAAGAGTTCTGGATTTAACCTTTATAATAACTGCTTTAATTTACCCCCTTCGTATTCGTATTTTCGCTTAACTTGTATTCTGTTATACTATTTTGTTATAGATTATACTTGACATATTAGTTCAGCTGCTTTGCACATCAACATGCTTTTGGCTTGGTCTTTCCATCTTTTTTTAAGTATTTTTTTAAATAATCTATATATATATTATGTGTGTGTGTGTGTTATATATACATAAAATGTTTAAAAATATCTGTTAAAGTTGCCGTTAATTAGCTGAACTGGACTGTCTTAACTATGTTATTTTCAGCAATGTTAAAATTATTACTTTGTATCAGTTACGTATTTTTTTTTTTTTTTTTTTTTTTTTTTTTTGTTCATAAATTTAATTATTACGTTAATAAACCTATTACTACCTGTAAAAATTATACTAATTTTCTAGATTATATGCAGTATTTACTAGAAAATACTTATCTATATGATCATAATGAATTTTTTTTTCTCATTTGGCTTAAAAAATCTTTATTTCTCTAGGTAAAGTCCATGGAAATGGAGTTAAAAGACTTAAAACAATGTAACGATCTTAGGCATGTGGATCAAAAGCATTGGGAAGACAGTTTGCTTGTATGTGTTTGATATGCTTACTCATTTGTCTGAAATATTATCACTATTTTTATCTTGATTTTGCTTTACATATTTAATCTCTATTTTTAGGATATGTTTTGTTATGTAGTTCAGCAAAGGAATTTTATTCTTTCGAAAATGGATAGTGCTCAAAACACTGATCATGTTTGTCAAAGGTAATCATTAAATTTTATTGAAGTTAAACTTTTATAAGCAGGAATCATTTGGATGTTTAAAAAAAGTTGGTATTGATATTTAATTTAAGCTCTTGTTCACTGAAAAAGTTAAATAATGGGTTATTCCAGATTAAATAAGACTAAAGCTGCAGCTTTCACATGACTACCAGATATTGAATCCTAAAGACCTATCTACCTTTTCCAAAATTCATGCTGCAGGAATATATGAATTTTGTATTGCGAGTAAGAAAATAAAAAAATTTCAAGTTCTTCCAGAAAAAACGTTATCCAAAATTCCTCTGCAATTCTTGGGAGCAAAGTAGATCTTTATTTCCAGCCATTGAATAAAAGAGGTTTAAAATAAAACCTCTTTCATCATCTAGTAAAGCTTCTGAAGTTTAAGAGCATTATAACAAACTACCTGTCATTTTCAGCAAGAAAAGCTATGTTCCAACTGTATGTGATAATCTTGGTAGCTAGTCAAAATATTCCAAATCAGTACTGAACATCAAAATGCTAGGACAATGATCATGTAAATTCAAGTGAACCTTCCTCAACTTACAATATTGCCCATTTAGAAGGTGTTGAAAATAAATAATTATTGGATTGATAAGCGTGTATGTGTAGTGCATCGAAAACTACTGTCCCTTAAGAGCTGTAAAACCTTTTTTTTTTTTTTTTTGTACTCATGCTATGACACGATTTGACTTGCATGAAATGACTATAACACAAGTTTCTTACAAGTTACAAATTTTGAAGTTTGTGCAAACTCCTCTCCAGTAAGACTAAGATTTTGTGGAGGGAATCGCAAAGCGTTAGTATCATATTCATAATTGGCTACTAAATATTGATTTCATTAATGGGCTTCCATCCCTTTAACATCACTAAAAGGGAAAGTTCTAACACCACACTTGGCTAAATATTGCATTTGTAGTGTGTATAAATAAGCACTTCGCATTTACCCTTTTTTTTTTTTTGCTCTAAATGTCAAAATTTATTAGTCACACCTGCATTTAAGTGCAGCTTCATTCTTAGCTTGAGAAGAGAGTTTCTAAAGAAAAAGTGAAGTTCCTTTATATGCTGGAGAACTCTGATAACGATCTGATCAGTTACACATCACCAACTGTCATCATATTCATTTTTTAGTTCTAATCATTATTACTGCATCAACTGTATAGTAGTAAATAATAGATCTACATTTCATCATTATTATTATTTTGTAGCATACATACACTACTTTATCTTTTTGTATCTCTCCACCATTGATCATTATTTTTGTACATTTTAATAGTATTCTATACTGAATAACATGTTTTTTTTTTTTTTTAAGTACATACTTTATGTGGAAAGATTTGACTTATAGTTAAAGAATGGTTTGAAACAGTTTGTGAGGTACTTAGAAGTGTCTAAAATAATTGTATATTTGAAAAAACTGAATAAATGCCTTTTATCGCAGCGCGAAATTTCTACTTACTCAAGGGGGGTCGGAACGCTTCTTTTGCGTAAGTCAAGACTCCACTGTAGTTTATATACATATGTTTACGAAAAGAAAAAATTGTTCTGTTTTTTATGCCCAAAAATGATGTTTTGTAGCATGGGAAAAGAGTTTAGGTCATAAGAGCTATGGTTCAACTGCAAAACAATTCCGAAATTTATATGCAATTGTTAGTTTTGAAAATTTCGACAGTTAAACTTTTAATATAGTCATATTTAATATTTTAATCTCTCAACTTTCCAAGGAGATCAAAATAAAATGTGTTCATAATTAAAGAAGGTTACAATGTTGTAAACCACCTTGCCTATAGACACCATTTTTAAAAGCTGAGTAAACTTTCAAAATGACCCCCTATGCTTAAATTTGATCTTTTGATCAAATTTTAGATCAGGGGGTTTAGGATTCTCATTGTAGTCTTTATTTATTTTATTTTATTTTAATAGTTTGTGACATGAGTGCTTGTAACATAGTTTTAAATATCAAGACAAAATCTTTAAAAATGAGGTTTTAAAGCTGCTTCTTCTTCTTTCTTTTTTTTTTTTTTTTTTTTTTTTTTTTTTTTTTTTTTTTTGTGATTCCTAAAAGAATTTAAAATGTGGATCTGCCCCCTTTTTGTTACTTGGATGCAGGGTACCAATTTTTCCCTTCCCTTCGGAACTGTACCAAAATATGAAGGTAAATATTGATTAATACTTCCATCTACTCCTAAGTGGCCCATTTGCACACAGCTTGCCATGGCAATTAAAGCCGATAAACTAATTAAATTTTTGGATGTGGTGTCAGTAGGCTCCCATGCCATGTCCTCTTCTTTCTCCAAAGCCTTCAATTTGTGCCTTTTTTTATTTATTATTATCCCCTACCAACATTGTATTCCCAAAGCAGGACATTTAACTTCATTTGCTGTGTTCTTTTTTTTGTCACATGATTATTCATTAAGTTTCAGAATCAAAATGTTTAATTTTTTTTCAAACTCATAATGTTTGTTTAAAAAAGCTTTAAAAGTTTTAAGTAAAAGAATTTTTTCAATAACTTTGATGCATTTGAATGTATGAAACTTTTAAACATCCATCTAATGTTTTGTTTCATTTTCAATTTCAGGCCTTCTAAAATTCAGAAACATATTTCACGACATCATCATTCTAATTTTGAACAAGAATCACTTCCACAAAGTGATAGTATGATACAGAAGTCTAATTTGTCCTCTCATTCTAATGTTAATGTATGTGTACAGCACTGTGACATTTTTCTAAAAGATCCAAAACTTTTAAAAGATGAAGTGACTTTATTAAGTAATGCTTTAGAGATTGAAATACAAAAAAATGAAAAAATGGAAGCTAAATTGCAAAGGTATGTTTTTTCTCTCCTCGTTTTTATTTTTTCAAAATTTGTGAAGTTTTCAACCAATTTCGTGTTTTAATGTTAACCATACGAAAGTCCTTAAAATTACTGTAATTAAATTTTGTGTTCTTAGCAGTCCTGTAGCTTTACCAAAATTGGATAAGTTTTCTTAAACTTAGTATATTAGTTTTTATTTTTTAACGAGAAAAATCAAGCAAATTTCATTGACTCATTGAAGGTTTTTAAAAAGAATGTTTTGGGGCTGTGCATGTTAAAAATTTAGCATTAGCAGCATTAGCTGATATCGCTGCTCAAACCATTACAGAACCCCTGCCATGTTTCACTCTTGGCAACAAGCAGTCTGTATTATAGGCTTGAGAAGGCGTTCTCCAGACATAAACTCGGCCAGAAGTGGGAAACAATGTGAAAGAAGACTCATCAGACCATATTACCTTCTTCCACTGTTCTATAGTCCAATCTTTATGACTTCAACACCATTTTTTCCTGTTATGGGCATTAACAGCACTGATGAATGGCTTTTCAATTGCAGCACGGCCAGCAATTACCTGTTTATGAAGCTCTCTTCTAATTGTTTTGGTACTTACAGGGCTTGGTAACACGACATTCATTTCAGCAGTAACTTTTGCTGCTGTGGTCTTTTTATTTTTCGTCACAATTGCCCTTAATGATCGTCTGTCTCGATTATTCAGCACCCACTTTCGTCCACACTGCGATTTAGCGGAAGATGTTTTTCCGCATTTCAAATATGCGGAATAAATCTTCGATACAGTACCTCTTGAAACACTAAACAGGTCAGCTACCTTGCTTACGGAAGCACCTACCATACGTGCTCCAACAATTTACCCACGTTCGAAGTCTGTTAACTCTGACATAATGCAAACCCAAGCTGACATAACGTGTGTTCCGACTACAAATGAACTGTTCAGCATATTTACGAAGGTGTATGGGTGACGTCAGTAACCGAAAACGCCATTGCCACCAACAAATTTCATCAAAATCAATCTTTCTTTTCAAACATGCATTTTACAAGGTGTTTCCATATTTTTGTCTAACCCCTGTATTTCCAGCATGCTGACGACTGATGCAGGACTGATGACAGTGCAGTATATATTAGTTAATTGAAATGCACTTATTTTTGCATTTAAAATATAATCACGTTTGAATAAAGTGTATTTTTATTTGTAGGTTTGAAAGACTTATTCACGTTCTTCAGAAGAAAATTAGTGGTAAAAGCTCAGGAATTTTTGTATAGATAGCTATATGTCCTCTTTAATTTCTAGTCATTTGCTGGACTTTATCCCTAGTCTTCAAATGATGAATATTTATATGTTATGTACATAGAATTATGTTTCAATAAAGAATTATTTTAAGTATATTATATCCATGTTTTTTCTTCTGAATCTATAATTATTTATTTTCAGATTTTCTGTCTACTGTTATTCATTATTTTCTTAACAAATATAATTATGTATGTTTCCCATTAAAACCTGTATTGCAAGTTAGTAGCCTTAATATTTTGAATATCCTGATTTGTAATAATGCCATGAACTAGATTTTGTGAATTAAGGGAATCATCGATTTTAACCCCTTACCTGCCGAGGAAAACTAACGAGATACGCTCCCCAGTGCCACTGTTTTTCAGACAGGCGCGGGTAGTTATTCGGTGTATTGGAGGAAAAAAGAGAGATGCATTTTGCGACATAAAACCTTTTTACTTTTACAGAAAAAAGAAAAGAACCAAAATTCAAAATGAATGTTTAGAATAACTAATAAAACAGATGTTAGAACTTATCTGCTGTGTGAAATTTCCTAAAACAATGTTGAACACATAAACCAACGTCACATGCATTGCATTGATAGCGGGTTTCAGAAAGTACTTTTGCTTTTGAGCAAACAATACATTTTCTTGATGCATTTTTATTTTTTTCCTATCCCGTCGTATCCAATGTGGGGCGTCTTTCAGAGAATAGTCGCAATCAGAATCCTCTTCATCTTACATCTTATCATATTTCGACTTTTATGATCCTGAAGATGACGGAAAATAGTGATCAAAATCACTCATCACTGTCAGACAATTTCATAAAAAGATCTTCTATTTCACATAATAAACGAAAACAGAACCAAAAGAATAAAAAAAGCACAACCTACTCAAACCGAAACAAAAGCATAAGCCACAACTACCCGAAACTGCACCCAACTCACCCGCACCTTCATCGCATTTTTACCGACGGAGTAAATTTTCAATTTGAAGTTAATAACTTAATTTTGGACGAGTTTTAATGATTTGATTGAAGGAAATTTGAGCTGCAACTCGGAAATGTTTCGGAATTGAATGAACGAATTCGAAACCTGTGTGATCAATATTTACAAGCCAGTTTTCATAGTAAAAAGTAAGTAAAAAATCATTTGCCCTTCCCTTGGAAAATTTCTAGATATGGCGTTGCCTTTTTACCCTAAAAAGAAGTAAACATTGTCAATGTCAGAGTTGAACTTACCAGAGCTGCACTATACGTACCAATAAAACTGGCCTTTCATTTCCTAAAGAGAGAGGAGACCCCTTCATAAAGGTAAATGCAAAAAAATTCACTGCTAGTGACTGACCAGGAAACCATATACGACAGTGAAATAATGATTTCTTTTTAAGGTAGCAATAAAAAAAAGAACATCAAAAAACATGTTTCTGGATACATAAATTGTTTGCCCTAGTGACCACGTTGTTGAAATATGAGGTCTTAAAGTCTTAGAAAGAAATTTTTTTAAAGTCACCATGTTTCAGTGAGTAATGGCTGACACCTTTTGTCTGATTTGTAGGTAATTGTTCTGCACATGCAGACGGTGAGATTCCATGAACAATTTCTCGCCAAGTCTTTCAATTTAGCACTTTTTAAATATTTCGTCACAGTTTTAAGACCTTATATCTCGATAACGAGCGGAGGAGGACAAATAATTTTTACGTCAAAAACTGCTCGAGATGCAGACCCCTCGTTTAGGGGGTCGATTGCCCCCCCCCCCCCCCCCGGACTTTGAGAAATCAATGTATTTACATGGGCGTGGTTTTCGTTGTTTTCTGGTGAAATTGTATTGTGTTTTTACCCTTTGCCCCCACCCCCCCTGGAAAAACTTGAAATGACGTCCCTGTCGAGCTGCTCTTTTGATAGCTACTTATTTCAACTTTTCCATTATTCCACTTACAATATATGGTTCCCTACACCACAGTGAAGTTCCCTGTTGAGAAGCACATTGTGGATAAAAATTATGTAGGAAAAAACGTGGGGGGGGGGGGGGGGTGTTCTTGTGTGCGTGTGTGTGAAAGATGCTATTTTAAAAATCCACTGATGGTGTTCCAAATATATATATAGATAGATAAATAGATACACATGCACATACAAAGAATTCCACCAAAAAAATTGAACATAAGAGCTCTTGAGAACTTGTTGCTTTGAGAGTTGCATTACTTTCTGTCTCCTAAAGAGGATTTGAACATTTGAAGCAGGGGGCCTGTACAATGTACTTTAGGAACTTCATTTGCCTATCAATCTTAAAATAAGAACGTTTGCGGCAGGGACAGATAAAAGTTAGGGGTGATCGCCTCTGCCTTGAAGGACTCTCCCTTGGTAAATGTTCAACATAGAAGCTCAAAAATGGAATTTTTATGACCGTCTTTTAAGTTAGAAGAAGAGGCGTTTGGGGCTCTCTTCCGGAGACATTTTGAAACTGAAGTCTGAAACATTTATGATGAGCATTTGTAAATCAGGATACATAGTCAAGGGTAAGTAATGAAAATAAATCGCCCCTCCCTTGAAACATTTTTGGATCCGCCTTTGATTTGAGGAGAAGGAAATAGGTTATCAAATTTGAGTTCGTTTATCGTGTAAGATGAAAAACTGAATCAAGTTAGCTTTTAAATAAAATATATTTTTACAATGCTATGTCAAAAGACAATTCTTTGCACAATTTTCGATTCTGCTTTCGTTTATTAATGAGCAAAGTTATGAAAAATTCGCTTTTGAAACTATTTCAGTTTATTTTAAGAGTAATAGACAAAGGAAGGACAGAAATACATTGCGACGGGCCCCTGAGAGTGTAAACATGCGACTGACATCTGTAATACATTTTCAATTCCTCAATTCAAAAATCCCTCATGCTTTCTTATGATCTTTTTTTTTTTTTTTTTTTTTTTTTTTAATGGATGGGGAGGAGGGGAATTCCATACAAATGTATTCAAAAGGTGGCATGTACTGAAAGATCAATGTTCATTTTGTCCGGACTTTCACCGTCCATATCATTAGCGATAACAGAATATTTGCTGTCTGCGAGTACTCAGGCTAAAAGAAAATTTCATTGTTTAAATTTTCGCTTATTCAAAGTCTTTGTTTTCCTCCCCATCCCCCATTATTTATATATTTTTGTTTTAATTATTATTTTTTCTTTCTTTTTTTGTCCGTAAGTATCCCCCCCCCCTTCCCGTTGTACCGTACCATTGCGTGGTCTCTCGCTGGTGTTGCACAAATTTCAGATTAGTTTTTTGTCACTCTTAGCTTTGTTTAAAGAATATCTGCCTCCATCTCGGTTACTTCCTGTTCCAGAGTGATGAGTGCTAACAAGCACGAAACTGCAATCTCTTGATAGAGTGACCGAGTTGGCGAAGTATTGCAAATATAAACATCAGTTCCACGTGGTCAGAGAAAATGGGAAAATATAATGAAATAAAAAGACGAAATAAACTAACTGAAATTCGTTTCGAATGCTAAGCATAGTTAGCTTAAAATAGCTTCTCCAACCTTGTTGCGACCTCTCGCCAAAAGCAATGACACCTGCTTTTCTTCAATTGACACCAGCTTTTCGTCTTCATGCTTATTTTTTACTAATCTATTATTACGCTTGAAAAATATTTATTTTTCATAGCATTTGTGAAAGTAAACATTATTTAATATCAAGAAAAGGATATTCTAATGGAAAGTGAAAGACTGCTAATATTTTGCTTTTCGAACTGATAATTCGAAAAAAATGTCTGTTTAAAGCAAAATTAGACGCCCTAGGCAGATGCCTATCCTGCCTATTCAATCGGCCCTGGCGAAGACAGTACAATTTTTCGTGATTAATAAAAACATAAACAAGCTGATCCGGGCGTGAAATTTCCAAAATCAAAAATCTTATTTTAAAAAAAAAATCATATTTCTCATTGACCGTCCCCTCTTACATCTCCATCCAAATGAGATTATTCATTGGATATCCCTGTTTCACATAATTTGATTAGCAAAAACATTATCACCAGTACTTCAATGGCGGAACCGTGTTGTAAAAACCACGAGAAGTTAAATGAGGAAATATTCCATTTTCAAAATTTTCGATACTTCTACCAGAAAACTTTAGAATTTCGTATTCCATTTCTGGAAGCCTTAGTTCAGTCGAATGTCTTGCTTAAAGAAATATTCAGGGTGAAGGCGGTAATCGAACCTACGACCTCCTTCACTGCACGCAAGGCAGCTATCGGAACTAAAATTTCTGACCTCTCTGTCAGACAGACCCCACCAATTTTGCTTCCTGAGACATTTTTGACATAGTACACTTTTGAGCACTCTGCTTTCCAGAATGACTTCTAAGAATAGCTACCCCATATTTTCGTATTGCATGCGAGAAATCCAGTAAAAGAGCAGACAACACGACGATGGTTTAAAACGTGTCAGAACAACCACTTGTGCTTTGTATTTAGAGCTCTTGCCTAGATAAATAATGAAAAACCGCAGATCTAACACACTACCTCGCCTCTATTACATATAGTCCATATATAAGTACGGAAAACGTATGCACAAAATGGGTGTATAACACCTAAAAAATTGCAAATGTGATCCTGGGTGAAAAGTGGGTATTGAATTCATTATCTCTTACTAAGCACACACGTTTGTACCAACAATAGCACCGCTCGGCCATTCAAGCCATCAATCATTAAGTCATTTTAACCTCTCATTTCTCAAGCTTCCCGGAGCTGCAAAAGGCGTTGAACTGTTGGCTCTCCACGATAATTTCATTGTCTAAAGTGAACAAGCAAAAAAAGTGTGAACTGGAACGTGGGAAAACTGTAAAACTATTTTATAGTTATTCCAGTTTTATAGCAGTTTTAAAAATCCCCATTGATTATGCAAACTTCCTCAATTATACATTTAATCTATCGAGGAATTTTAGAAACATTAAAATTGAAAAAGAAAATTAAGAAATGCACATAGAGCATTTTCATCAAATGAGTAACAGACAGTAAGCTCGATTATTTTCAACAAAAATGAAAAATAAATAAATACATAAATGCATTAAGATGTAACAATGAATTTCAGTAGTGAAGTGATTTCCATGACGTCATGGCAGATAGCTGATTTAATGCTACAATGCGCATATAATTGGCAATGGGTTTTTGTGAAGCCTTTTTAGTCGATTTTAAACGCTTTTAACTTTCAAAGTAGCCCCTGCCACGCGGTCCGTTGCAAAGTATCTTTTAGTGTTTTGTGTTTGAAATTTTATGTGGAGTTATGAATTTCAGGTTTCCAATTTTGGTGTTTTGTCTTTTCGGTAAGTTTATTTCCTTTGTTTTACTTTTTCCTTTGCCTTATAGTCTATGAAACAAAAATCAATGACATAATTGGACCCTTTAACTGGTTAGATGGGGTGCCTTACACCCCTAGAGGAATTTGATTTCTGCATACAAGGGTTTTGTAATGTTTACATATGACTTTATACGTATATTTATGTCACTTGCCGTATCATTTCACTAGTGCTCAGTGTGAATAAATAAAACAAATTGATGAGAAGTTAATTAACCTTTTAATTAGCCCCTGGAATGCACAGAAAATGCCATGCTGCAGTTCGATATAACCCTTCACCAGTTAAGAATTAATGTGCACGTTTTCACCAAATGATGACTTACAAAATCTTTGTATTCAAATAGTATTTGTATTAATAAAATAGAGCAAGAGTCTTTAGAAAACTTTTCAAAGAAATTTCAGATAAATTCAGTGTAAAATGTCATAAAATTGTTGCTTGTTTTGTGTACTAATAGTACTTACTTTAATATTGTTCCTCAACTAATTGAGGGGAGTACATGTAAATAAACTCATATCCTCCAGAAATACTTTTGGAAAGTCTGATATCTTTTTCCTAAGTTTCCGACGAATTAATGGTTTTTTTATGCTTTTATTAACACTTCAAGGGTCGCTCAGAATTTTCGTGAGCTACAATGAACGAAGAAAGTGAGAAACCCAATTTTTGCAGAGTAATATTTTTCTTTTGCTCTAAGCATCAATTGGTGCTATGTAGATTTGAACATATAAGGAATATTGAAGAAGGGATGTAGATTTGAACATATAAACCCATTTAAATGCAATTGTATTAATGATTTGAGTTACGATAAAAACTTATTTTGAGCATGTGTTAAACTATTGTACTACTGAAATATTTAATGTTTATTTGCATAGATAAAAATCTTGAAAATTTCTTTAACTTGCGTAAAATGCATAAAAATGATAAAATTATTAAAGCTCAAATTTGTTTAAATATTGCATACCCGTGTGAAAACTAAATTTATACGTTATCACCATGATGTTGCGAGTGACGTAATTTCTTAAAACAATTCAGATTGGAAAAGAATTTTGTTTACAAATTCAGACTGG